>PVIJ01015775.1:0-35102 GCA_004024925.1 Scalopus aquaticus
ATATAGGGGAGCCAAATAAGAAAGCAACATTCAGCAGGGAGGGAGGGGAGGGGGAGGGCTCAAAGGGGGGGGGAGGAGGGGAGCACGGAGGACTATGGTGATGGCTCCACGGGTGAACAGGTGGTGGTAACTTATGGGGAATACATAATAATGTAAAAGATACGAATAACAAAAATAAATATTATATAAAAAAAAAAAAAAAAAGAATTCAGTTGCGGGATGGCGGTAACGTACACTGAGTTCCCAAGAAATAGCATGAAGAGAAGAGGGCTGGATTTGAGAATTGTTAAGAGTTTGCATTTTAAAAATGCAAACAGATAATTTAGAAGAAATTTAAGTAAGGTGTGATGAAAGCAGATGAACCTTTATTTGACAGCTCTATGTCCCAGCTGCTGTAACAAGCACCAGGAACACGAGGATAACTAGAACAGGTTTAGTGCCTGCCCAGGAGGTGCTTCTGGCCTGAGGGGCTGACTCTGTGGCAGTGGCAGGAATTTGTGCTTTCAGTTAAAATCACACCAGAAGTCTCACTGTCCAGAGTACCATTCTCCACGCTGCTGCTTGGTTGGACTAAATAGCTTTGGAATCAGGAGGCGCATTTCCCATCAGGAAGAACAGAATTAACTAGCCATAGGCAGCGTGTCCCACAGAAGACAAATGTCTCTCTGGCAACAGCCCTTTCAGCAGGTAAATAGATCTGACATTTAGGCATCTATTGCTCCTTGTGCACTAATAGGTCTAACTGGAGACCCAGAAATCATTAGAGGAGTGAGGGTTTTAATGAGCTGTAGGAGAAGAATATTCTTTAAAAAACACATTACCTGTAGTTAAGTAGGACCAAGGATGCTAATGTTAAAATTTATGAGAAAGTGTTTGAGGAAAGTGAACCATTAGAAAAGCTAGGCATGTTGTCCTTTTTAGAAAAAAATTAGATCACTCTTAAAAAAGATCTACCCTAGAGTTTACTAAAACCTCATAATAGGTTTTATTATGTACTTCTTATTTTTCCTCCTTCATCCTTTCCTCCCTTTGTTGGGTAAAGATTAGACTGAAGAAAAGGCAGTGGAAGCAGGTCGTGGATAACATACCCGCTGGCTAAGGCTGCGTGGCGGAAGTGGAGGCTGTTCGCCTGAACACCTAAGGGCAGGCATCGTGACCATGCTTTATCTGTTCATTGATTGAATTACTCACTTAACAAACTTCTTTTTTTATTCAACACCTATAGTGCACTTGGGAGTCTGGGATGTGAAGAGATTAATAAAATATCTTACTTTCCTGGAGAGTTTCTATCCACATATGACTTACTCTCTTTGGCAGTGGAACTTACGGCCAAAAACACAAACAGACCTGTGTTTGGGTTTTGGTGGCAACAGTTATTTACACTTCCCAAACCTGCTTTACTACACAATGTTTCACCCACAATTGGGTACTCTTAAGAGAAAAGGGACTCTCCATGAATAATTGCTTCTGTTATCAGTTACTGTGGAACATAGCACCCTGAAACTTAGGTGTTTAAACAGGAATTATTCCCTCTCTCCTGATTCTGTTGTCCAGGTTTGACTAGTTGATCCTCACTTGTGGTCTTTCGTGATGTTGTTGGCTGAGGTGGTGTCATCTGAAGATTCAGCAGGGCTGGGTGTCCAAGATGACCCCCTCATATGATGTTCAACTGATGACCAGCTGTTGATTGGGAATGCTGCTCAGTTGCTCACCCCAGCACCCACACAGGTCCTCTTCTGTGGCGTGTGTCTCACGGGACAGTGGCTGGGTTCTGAGAGGGGGCAACAACACAGATGAGTGCTCTGAGAGACACTGGTGGCAACACAAGTCTGTTCAAGGCTGACGCCTGGAACCACACAGTGTCACATCCACCACATCTGGGTGGCCACAGGAATCTTAGGCCAGCCTAGAGTGAAGGGACTGGATGTGTAGATTCTGCCTCTTGGTGAGGAGATGGCACACAGACAAGAAGAAATGAATTGGCAGTGACCCTCTCAGAGAGAAGCTATCTCAATAATTACACTAGAAAAAAGAAAAGCACTTCCTTACTTTCTGGGAGTAGATACTCCTCATTCACCTTGTACATTTCCTGCCCCAACCCAACAGGGGGTCTTTTGCTACAGGGTCTTGGTCTTTTTTACTGAAGAATGACATTAAAAACTAAGAAGATATGTACTTTGTATTTTAATTGAGGAAAGGGAGATTTTCTCATAAGACTTCTATTTCAATCGTGTTAGGTCTCTGAGAACTTATTTAGTCCTCTCTCCTCCTAGGATGGGGAGGTCATAGTTGGAAACAGATGTTAAGTGAACCAAACTTTAAGTGTTGCTGACATAAGTGAGTCAACCACTGTGTATGCAAATGGGCAAAGCACTCTACCAAAACACCTCCGTGACTTACCTGAAAAATTGGGACACTCCATTCTTGCAGAATGTTATGTTCCTATCTCATTTCTATAAATGCATACTAGGCATCACCATAATATAAATGTATATTATGTATATTTCAATCACTAACAATAATGATGATGATGACGATGATAGCCGATGTTTACGAAGTGCTTATGGTAAGACAGGGACTGGGTTAAGTGTTTTGCACACATTATATGATTTGATCCTCAAAATATGTCTATGAAGGAGGCATATTATCCTCCCCTTATGAGGCAACTGAGGTTTCAAAATACTAGCTGCTGTCTAAGACTAATAGCTAACAAGTGCAGAGCTGAAATTTGAAGTCCCTGAAGGGCCTCAAGCTCAATTTTTCTGTTACTGCCTAGGTCACTCATAAGGGGAGAGAATGCATATGAGGGAAATTGAATCTGCAGAATCTGTTGAAAGATACATTGCCAGATATTCATGTAGAACACATAAAAGCTATTACATGCTCTATAGAGCATGCAGTGTCCTTGTGTTTAAACCTATCATGCTATAAGTGAATTCACCCAATCAGAATGCAGCCAGATCCTGTTCATATGTGAGTCACACACTCAGTGTGACTTGGTTATGAAAAGGATGACAATACAGAACTCAGCTCTAGTGGAAGATAACTCAGCAATTCAGAAGCAACAGAAACTGACTGAAAACACCAAGAACCAATCAGCTAGTGACTGGTAAAATGAGGTTATACTTATCACAAAATCATCTACAAGAAGCAAAGGTGTAATAATAGCAGAACATCTGAGACAGGCCATGCAGAAAATAAAAGGAGATGGCAGAGGAAAGAAAGTAGTTTATGTGTGATTTTCACTTAGAATTCCCCTACCTCGAGTAGAAGTGGCTATGCGTTATGTCCTGGGTTTCAGGTCTAACTAATACTAAATACATGGGGCACTCACCTCACGTATGTCTTAGAAGTTGGTGGAGCATTGGGGAAAATCCATTTTTTTCCTTTTATTTCTGGGTGTGGAGGTGGAGTGGTTGGTCAGGTGAGACAATCCTGAGAAAGAAATAAACCATATGAGCCATCCACGCGAGCCTTAACATACTACTGCCCGATCTCCTGGCAATCAAAGTCAATGACTTGCTAATAGGAAAATCCTTTTCTAAGGGATGCTTTAGCAGAATGTGCTTGGTTATCTGCTTATAGCAAAGCTGAAATGTATGGATTTATGAGGCTGTCTCGCTGGAAGAGGGTAGCTCTCTGTGTCTAAAATGGAGATGTTTCACATTATACATCTTAGAAAACCGCATCTGTTAACCTGGACCCAAACTCATCTGATGTGTGAAGAAATGGCCAGAGAAGCAACATTGGGTGTCCTGGACCTTCCCCTGCTCTCCCTTGTGATTACTCATTTCCCTGAAGATATTAGTAAAGCCTGGATGTAGATAAAATCTCTAACACCTGTGGATCTCTCTAGACTATCTTCTCTGTGGCGTATCAGCTCCTTACTGTGCTGAGTACACACTTGCCTTAACTTTTTGACTTCCTATTTCCAAGGAGGAGAATTCTTGGAGAATGAAAAACTACAACTTCATTTTTATTCCTATTCTCTTTGTAACAGATCAGAAATCAGCTTTGAGTAGACACAAAGACAGACATTTGTTGACGTGAGAACAAAAAGTATCATAGTTGATTTGTTGGGGATGTTTGTGGATTCTTAAGCATGTAGAGTGCATGCAGTCAATTTATTTAAGAAGGCAGTCTCAAGTACGCCACAGCTTCCCATTCTTGCTCCAATTGCAAAATGACATATTAATAAATTAAATTCATAAACATGATGCACACAATCATTGTTTATATCAGAAGCTGTAAGAAATCTCTGGAAGACAGAGAATAGCCAACATAGAATTAAAGATGGAAACCACAGTTAAAGCCACCATAGGCGGTCCAATAACCAAATTGGGGTTAGCAGCAAAAACCTTGCACCTGGGAGTGACCCACATTCAAAGTGGGAAGCAACACAATGGCAACCACAGAGTGACTCACTGGTTTTGCCCACGGGAATAGCTTAGCATCTGACCACGAGTCAAATCATGTGTCATCAACTGGGTGGCTTCCAGGTGGAGGCAGAGGTTGGGGACTTTGCATTGTATATAAAGGACAGTATCCTGAATGGCAAGTCACTCTTTTTTTTTAAAAAGAAATTTATGGAGTATCTTTTTTTTATTTACAAAGATTTATTTATTTATGCATATAAGAGTTGGGGCGGAGGCCAGAGGTGTGGGGGATGATAGGATTCACTAGAGACAGAGTGGGGAGCAGAACAGGTGGATCCACTGAAATACACTGCTGAGGGGAGCAGTGGGCTAGTCAGGTGAGGTCTGCTGCACCATGTGGGAAGCATCCTGACTGGGGATGGAACTCATGGTGGCTGCAGATAGTCACAGTGCGGACTTAACCCCTTGCACCACCAGAGAGGCCCCATGGCAAGTCACTCTTGGAAAGAATGTCAGACACTGACTCTCAGACACCTTGAATTCTTACTAAAGACAGTCTTAACAGCACTTTGCAGCTTACCTTGCAGACACTGCAGAGAGACATACTAACAGCTTGATAGGGAATCTCACGCACAGAAATTAGCACGCCGCCTGGGATCATTAAACATCTGAGGGCAGTAGGACCTGAATTCAGCCTACTGACAGCTTTGGGTGTTAGTCAGATATGGTCCCTCAGAACCAAAATTACGAGGAAAAAAAATCTTAAAATTTTCATAGGAGAGACTCCTCAGAGGAGAAAAGAACAGTCTCCTTAAAATAGCTCAGCACACCTTCCTGTTCTTTATGTCTTCTGTGCCCTCGTTGGCAAAAGCTTGAGTTTCGTTGGCAAAAGCTTGAGTTTCTTGCTCTACACTAGGACCCAGGAAGACAAAGAAGACAAACAGAAACAAAATAAATTCTGTAACAATTAGGTCGCTGCCCAACCTGGCCAACTTAACAAGTGAGAACATTTTGACAAGTGTTTTAAGTCACTGAATCTCTACTCGGTTCAGATTGGGAAAGTGGCCAAAGTTACCAAGGTCATAGAGACCTTGTTTTCTCAGTGCATCTAGTGGTCCCCAAATGGGTCAAAATTGATTACATGTCTGAGAGTTCTTAAGATAAGAAAAAAATAAATGCAAAGAGATTTTCTTTTCCCTGACATTGGAAAGAGAAAATTTGTGAAGAGGGTTCCCAACCTCAAAATGTCATGTATAAATAATGCTTCTAAAACTTCAAGGAGAAAAAAACTCTAGACCAAAAAATAATTATAAAGATGTAGGAACTGCATTCCCCAACTGTGTCATTCAATTTTTTTCTGGCTAAGGGAGGAATTCCTTTATTTGGGTAGAGATGGTAGGAAAAAGGTCCTTAAATATTTGGTTAAATATCCAACAAATGAAAATCTTTCTGAAAGCATATAATTATTTACCAAAACTCATTGGGGAGGCTACAGATAAGAAACATTTTCTTTAATTTAAAGGCCAAAAAGGAACAACGACAAAACCAGCAGATTTAAAAATTTTGTAATTCTGATTCTGAAACAGGGGTGGATGGGGCACAACTGCCCAGGCTCTGAGGCAAGAGCCCCCCAAAAGCCCCAAAAGGCCAAAAGGCCTAAACCAACAAAGGACAGCGCCAGATGGGAGGACACGTTACTGTCTGCGGGTTCTCACCCAAGCGCACAATTGCAAGAGACCTCAGGCTACAGGAACAACAACAACAAACATGGGGTTTATTGTACAAACGGGGTAAACAGAGAGCTTACTGCACCCTCAGGTGGTGGCCACCTCCCCCAGAACGTATCGGGGACGGCAGCTCCTTGGGAGGTGCTGGGTTAGACCAACGAACAGGTCTCTGAGACACCAGGCCCAGGGCCTCTGGGGCTCCTTTCAGGCTACGTCAGAGACAGGACCAGAGGCCCCGTCTCTGCAGAGTCCTCTGGCTTCTCTTCCTCTCAGAGGGTGGCTGCTGGTGCTTCTTTTCTTCTTTCTTCGTTGGAGGTAAGGAACGGACTTCTTTCTTCTCTCTTTGGAGTCTGGAACCATTGTCTTTCTTCTCCTGGGGGCTGGTGTCGTCATCATCTTCTCCTGTTCTTCTCTTCAGGGGCTTCCTTCTCTCTCTGGGGCTGGTTAACACAAAACCTAATAATCTCAAAGGACTTTCCTGTACAGCTGGCCCACCTCCTCATCTGTTCTCCTTGCTCATGGTCTTGCCTTGTATTTCCTCCTAATATTACAATCATATTTTAAAAGATAAACCTCTCGTTTATTCCATACTTACATTTTAAGGCTTTGAAGTACAGAGACCATGTATTATGATTTCAATATTCTCAGAGCCTAGAAAAACAGCTTGTGCTTTGCACAAGAATTTTGTTGTATTTTTTCGCCATTATCCAGTAGCATCCTTTTCCTTCCTCCTTGTGCACAAGTATTGTTCTCTCTGGATCTGTCTAGAACTCAGAGAACCTGCGACTTTCAGGGACTCATAAGTGTTGAATCCCAGTCAACACCAGAGCAGGGTGAATAGCCATGGAGTCCATTTTGAATTCTCTCCGCTTCCTGCCTCATTCTTCTCCAAAGAGGGTGCAGGTCTTTGAGAACCTACAGAAGCTAATTGGTCCTCTCCCCAGTTCAAAGTCATCTGAAAAAGCTCAAGAGGTAATGTATAAAAGGAAGTGAAACATAATAACTGAAGAGTATTGGGTTCCAATAAAAAAAAAAGAAATTGAGTGAAAAGAGCACTGAACAGGTAGAAATGTGAAATAATCTTCTAAACGAGGTTGACAGCACATTTTTTTCTGGAGTCAAAAGAGAACAGAACAAATGACTGATGGGGTCTCTGGGTAAGGCAGTTCCCGAGTGTCACACTGACAAATCTGTTGACCTCTTCAGTTCTACTAATGTCTATGATTCCACGAGCTCACATCCTCTGTCATCTTCCTGAAAAAGAGAGAGGTGTCTCTTAATGGTATTACAGAATGCTGACCTTTCCAGGATAAAGAAGTCCAGACACTAATTAATTTAAATAGGAGCGATAACAGCAGTGTGTCGGCTTAAATTTGAACCTGAAGATCAAACACTGAATCGGTGCTGTGACAGGCAGTCACTTTGGACATGTGCCAGTTGAATGTGTGGTTAATAAAAGAACTTTTTGTGTGAACTTTTGGATTTTCAAGTTTCACTGGCAGAAATAGTCAATGAAATTGCAATCTCATAATTTATTTTTGCGGTCATCTTCACCACCACCTAGTATACTAAAAATATTACTGAGTGTAATGTTTTGAATTTTAAAGGAAAAAAGACATAGAACTTCCATACTGTGTGGTAAACATTTAATAGTCCATCTATATATATGTATCTGGATCAATGTATTCTCTTTTTGTTGGAGGAAGGGCTAAAAAGCACAGAATAGGCATTGGATGTGCAGTGTGAAGATTGCACCTGTTGGTTGAATCTTTTTCCTTTTCAATTTCTACTTAAAAATTGCAAATGGACAGCAGGTCACATAAAGCAGGTCACAACTTTCCACTAAAAGTAACATGAAAAAATGAAAAAACTGATTTCCCCCCCCCCCCCAAATAACTTGAGTTGGATTGAAGGACATTTACTATTTTAGCTTACTCTCTCTTATGGACCTTCCACTGATCTCTTCTTACAAAGGAGAGTCTGCTTAAAGAAAGTAGTGGATTAACCCCCCAGTCCAGGGTGTGTGCCAAGATGGGGTATAGCGACCCCTCAAATGCATTTATCCACATTCTTATGAAGCATCAGCTATTCCACTTATTCTAGGTGGAACAGATAAAACAGGTGGTAAGACAAAAAAAAAGTCATGCCTTCTTGCAAATTACATTCTAAGTATGGGATAAGGAAACAAATAAATATGATAGTATTAGCGCTGTGGAGGGATACTTGAGGTGAGGGATCGTATACCTCCAAATATATGTCTAAAAAAAACAATAATGTAAGGTAATGTTAGATGAAAAAAAAAGATGGTAAGGGGAAATGGGAATGCTGGGAGTTAGTCTTTTATTTAGGGATATCAAGGATTCCTGAGGGTCTGATCCACAGGGATTTCTAGCAAAAGATGTTTCTGGAAGATGGTGCAGCAAATCAAAGACCCTTGAGGTGGGACTTGGTGGGTATGTCCAGGGAGCCTCAATGAGGCCAGTGTGAGAAGAGCAGAGGGTGCTCTTCTCACCCTTGGGTGAGGCTGGTAGGACTGAGGTCAAAGAGACATGGAGAGATGGACCTTAGAGAGTGAGACTTCATTGTAAGGACTTGGTTTGATTTTGAGACTGGAAGTCATTGGGAATTGTTGAGGAGAAGGATGTTATAACCCAAGATATATTCATATGGTATGGCCAGCTGCTGTGTTATGAAGAAAGAACAGAAAGATGGGCAAGGGAGGTGGTAAAGAGGCAAGCCAGAGTCTATTCTCACGTGAAGAAATTGTGGCAACTCGAGCAGTAGACGTGGTAGTCAGAGGGTGCTGACCTTGTAAACAAAGGTTAAAAGCAATAGGACTTGCTGGTAATTTGGTTGTAGAATGTAAAAGAAACAAAAATAAAGGAGGTCAAGGATATTCTAAGGTATTTTGCTGGGGCCATGGAAGCATGAACTATGAACTATGAACTGAATTATGTCCTCCCTAAATTCATATGTTTAAATCCTGTCCTAACTCTCTGTGTGATTGTATAGGAAAAGGCCCTTAAGATGATGATGGAGGCTAAATGAGGTCACAGGATGGAGCTCTGTCCCTGTTGAATTTGAGATACCAGTGCTCCTTTTCTTTGTGCTGAGAGTGGACAGAGCAGGAAGGTGGCTGTCTACAGGGCAGGAAGAGGGTCCGCACCAGAAATCTCATCAGCCAGCACCTGAGTCTCAGACTTTCCAGAATAGTGAGAAATAAATTTCTGTTATTTAAGGTACTTACGCTACAGTATTTTATGAATTGCAAAAGAGAGATAGATGATATAAAAAGGGACTACAGCAAATGCAAATGAAGTGAAGTTAAAATCTATCACAGAGAAAGTGAAAGCCAAATTTAAAGCAGAGAATGTCATCAGAAATGTGGAGGGCACAATTGATTAGCTTTCCTGAAATATCGAAGAAAAAGCAAATGGATGAAAACAAAAGACATTAAGAACAAAGATTGGAAATTCAGATTGCTAATTGTTCTGAAACATTAATAATCAAAAACTTAATTTAAAAAAACCTTCCTGTTTGGATTTTTTCCCTGGTCTTCAGATTGAAAAGGGTTTGATCAAAGTTGATGCAAAAAGACACTTCTATTTTTTTGAATTACAAAATTTTGTAATATAAGCTTCATTATCAGGTATCGAAATGTGTGATGACATAGAATAATTAAGTAACCATAATGTTGCAACAGAAATTGATACACAGACCTAGAAGCGTGAAATATAGTAAAAAGTCTAGAAAAAGACCCACAAATATACAGAACTATAATATAGGAAGTGTTAAAACCAATGGGGAAAGATAGATTATTCACTAATGCTGCTTCAATATTTTTTATGAATGAATAAAAATGATATGCCTACATCACATAATATACAAAATACATTCCTGTGAATTAAAGATTTAATGTACAAAGTAAAATTTAAAATTTTTTGAAGAAAATATTATGACCTTGGGAAGGCAATAATATCTTTAATAAGACCCCACAAAAGCCAGATCATTAAAGAAAAAATAATACATTGACTATTTTCAAATTTTATACAACTTGTAGGAAAATGCATTATAAAAATGACAGAACTTGGAGAAAATTTTAGTAGCACATATAACTGGTAATGGTTTTATATACAGAATAAAAAGTTGAATGCCTATTAACGCATAAGAAAAGGGCAACCAAAAAGAAAATATACACGTATATGAATAGGAAATGCACAGGTAAAATAAAACCTTAATTACCAAAAAATAAAAAGATAAAAAAGAAAAGATGTTCAATTTTGCTAGTATCTAGGGAAGTGAAATTAAAACCCACAGTGAGATACATTTTATGTGCAGCAGGCTGGCGCCCAGGAATGATCCGACTAAACCAAGTGTTAGCAGGAATGTGAATGGAGTTGGAAACCCAACTTCTTATGAGAATGTAAATTGCTGCCATCATTTTGGGAAGCATTTGGCAATATCTGCTAAAGTCAGATCTATGGCTCAGTAAACCCACGCTGAGGCTTTGGGCCTGGAGATTCTTTAACAAGAAAACATGTACAAGGATCTTTGCAGCAATGTTGCTTGTAATAGCAAGAAGAAGAAAAGATTGATTTACAGAATGATTAGGTTTATGGAATG
Source organism: Scalopus aquaticus (assembly GCA_004024925.1). Taxonomy (NCBI): domain Eukaryota; kingdom Metazoa; phylum Chordata; class Mammalia; order Eulipotyphla; family Talpidae; genus Scalopus; species Scalopus aquaticus. Next base: position 10,727 of record PVIJ01015775.1, read on the forward strand.
CTAACAGTAGTTGCTGTCTCTTCAAATCATTTAAAAATTATACAAATGAAGAAATAGACATCAATAGAGACAATCCAAAGTATGTAGTGTTGAGTGAAATAAGCAAGATGCAGAATAGTCTGTGGGCAGTATCATTCTGTAAGACTTAAAACATGCAAAACAATACTATGTTCAGTTTATGGATATATATCCACCTATATATACATAATGTGCACACACACATATATAATTAAGTGTATATGTAGTAATGATTTTTAGATGTAGGGAAAGATAAATACTGAAATACATTAACTTCATGATAGAAGTTAACTCTGGTGATTGCAGCAAAATCTTCAATGGTTTCCATAAAGCTTTGTTTCATAAGCTGAGGAAGGGCACACTAGTGTTTTTATTACTGTTTATGTCGTTTGCAAGCATACAATATTTGCTATAATAATACAGAACTGCAGCAGCCATAGCAATTTGTAACTATAAATTACTTTTACAAGCATTGTGAGGTATGTATTGTAGGGAATGGAGTAGGGTCAAAGTGAATTAAAATGTACTGACTTCCATATCTTACAGTCTAGAAATAAATTATAGCATTTCACTTGCTTCTGATAATTAGAGAAATAGAAATGTTTCTGAAAACCTTAGCAATTTCTATATGCAAAGTTACAAAAACCAAGACCCATGAACTCACTAAAACACTAGGAAGATAAAAACCAATCAAACTTTGTTCTTATAGAAAATGACATGAAGGGATAAATAAACAGTAAAATAAAGCACAAAAGAGAGTAACAGAAGAAAGATCAACTATAGCAGCTGAATAGAAAGTGTTTCAACTGGAATATTCAGTACTTAACCTGGTTGGAATTAGATTTTTTTTCCTGAGGTTTTGAAATCTTAACCTTCAAATACATTTTATATGTGTGTTCTTTTGACATAGTGTAAACTTAGTATCTAAGCAGAAAAAAGATTTAAGAGGAATATTTGTCTTATAAAACGTTCTATTTTACCTAAAAACATCTTGCCAATTAATTGAAGACTGTATTAAGTATCTGTTATTACACTTGATTATTTTATTTTTATTGTAATTGAATATATTTTCAGTCTAGCATTGATAGGTCGGTCTCATGTGAATTTAGTAGTGGAAGATAATATCTAAGAGCTGGATTACCATAGGAAAATTAGTAATTTTATTTCAAAGAAAGAAAATTGAAAAATAGATTTGAAATGGAGGAACTTCTGTTAAGACTAACCCACTGCGCCCCTCTACTCCCCATATATACCTGTCTGGATGATCTGTCAACCCTCAGCAAGCAAAAATTCTTCTTAAACCATGAGGTAAAAAGCCTCATTAAAATTTAATTAAATGCCTCCATCAAACTACATAATATAGCAAGTTCCTGAAAATTCAGGGTTATTATTATGAGTCCCTCTGTATGTGTCATATTATTGTTCATACTATAGAATGTTGTGGCTGGAAGAGATCTTAGAAACCATATAGTACAATCTTTCATTTCAAAGATAAGGAAACTGATATTACTTTACTAAAGAGTCAAAGACTTTGGGTTCCTGATGTGTTGTTTGACTAATCTGAAGATTCTGCGATGTGGCTTCATTTCACATGAGAGATCAATTCCCTATGCATTTATTAACTCATTCTTACTCATGTCTTTTTTTAAATGTAAACATTTAACAAGGTACATTTCTAACTAATGCAAAATTTCTTATGCCTGATCAACTACAGTCTTGTCCTCTTATAAATGCAGCATTTGAAGGCCCAGGAAATTAATTCCTGACTTTTCAACTTCAATGCTTTAGGAATAGTGAACGGTGCAGTGGCATCAAAGTGTTCAAAGAAAACATGGGATTTAGTATTTTACAGTCAACTAATCATCTAAAAATGAGGCTGTAATAAGATTCCTAAGCATACAAAGTTTCTCATACCTTTTACCATAAGTGTCTTTGAAAAAGTTCTTGATGGACATACCCTAGAAATAGAGAGCATAAATCTGAGACTTAATGATAAAGTATACGAAATATAAGTGAACAGAGATTTTTAAAAGGTATAGCACATCCTAGGAATGATATACAAAAATACTCTTTAGTAATCTGGAAGTTTTAGGGTGATGACGGGAAATGGGGCATGCTAGGGTTCTTGCCCTTCTCTAGGAGAAATATATACCAGCATTGAATTAGTCTTTAAGACATGAACTTGATAAAAGGAAGACAGACCAAAAGAATAGAGACTGTAAAATGTCATGAAGGTGAAGCTCAAGAGCAGACAAAATCTATGTAAATGTACCTGCTGTATCTAAACTTTGAGCATTGAGAGGGTAAGATAGATTTACATGTGGACATTACTATTGATAAATCAGGATCCAATCTCTCTTTTAGAAGGTAATAGTTAGAAGTAAAATTAAAAGCAAATTGAACTTAGCAATTAGAAAACAAAATTAAGGAGCAAAAATCAATCATAATATTTATATACATGTGTATTATTTGCTATGCATTTAATCTAAAATAATTTTAATAATAGTTAAATATAGTGATTCTTAGATTGAATTATATAACTCCAAAAGCATCTGCAACAAACAAATAATAAACTCATATTTCAGTACTGATTTCTGTAAGAGACATTCTAAATGGAGGTGCGAGAGTTAATGTAAAGATGTAAGGCAAATGTAAATCAAAAGAAGGAGCAATTTTAGTAGAACAGAGTAGCAATTTTAGTAGAACACAAGGTAGATTTCATGGCAAAGCATAATCAATGAAATTGATAGAAAAAGCACACAAAAGTAAGCACGATCTCAGGTTTGTTTGACAAGATTAATGAGGATAATCCAGAGATACATAGAAAATGTTCTTTAATAACTAGAACAGTCACAAAATCTATCATGTGCTAGACCACAATTGTATCTTTAAATAAATCCAAAGCAAAGTTGTACCATGCAGTTTCTCTCACTACACAAAATATATACTTAGAAATATGAAAAAGAATAGATTTAAATGAATTTTCAAAAGAACAGATTTTTAAATTACTATGTCTTTAAACCAAGCAAGTACTGTGGAAAATCCTTGTGTTAAAGAACACACATGGTAAATGACAAAATATTTGGAGCCAAATGATGATGAAACAGTGACTAATAAAATTTATACAAAGCTAATAAAATAATTCTCCTATATATGAGTTATAAATTATATGAATTGTACATCTACATATGTTTATAGATAATATATCTACTTAGAAATGATAAATCATTACAGTGGTATGGCAGGCTACAGAAATCTGTTCATTCCTATATGCCATAACAAACTAGAGGAGAAAGAAATCTAGAAAACAACACCACTTACAATCACATCAAAAAATAAATAAATGCCTAAGAATAAATCTGACAAAGGAAGTAAAAGACCTGCACAACGAAAATTATAAGACATTATAAAAGAAATTGACACAGAGAAATGGAAAGCTATTGCTTGTTTGTGGATTGAAATAATTAACGTTATTAAATTTCCCATCTTATCCAAAGCCACGTACATGTTCAAAGCAATGCCTATCAAAAGTTCAATGGTATTCTTCAAAGAAATTGAAGAAATATTACTGAAACTTGTATAGAACCACAAAAGACCCCAAATAACCAAAATAATCCTGACAAAAAAGAGGAAGAATAGAGGCATTGCACTCCCAGACTTCAAAGTATACTACAAAGCTATAGTAATAAAAACACTATTGTGCTGACATAAAAATGGACACACAGACCAATGGAACGGAATTGACCCAGAAATCGACCCAAACTTATATGGACAGTTAATCTACAACAAAGGAGCCAAGAGTATACAATGGAGACCAAAAAAAGTCAATTTAACAAAATGGTGTTACGAAAACCAGAGAGCCACATGCAAAAGAATGAAACTAGACCACCATCTCATAACGTACACAAAAATTAACTCAAAATGTGTTAAACACTTTAAATAGTACTGAACTCACCAGCAGTGTAAGAAATTTCCTTTTTTCTTCACATCCTCACCAACACTGGTTGTTTCTGGTCTTTTTGATATGGGTCATTCACAGAGATTTAAGGTACTATTTCATTGTGTTTTTGAGTTGCACTACCATGATAAGTAATATAAACTATAAAAATATCCATGAGAGATGTTTTTACATGATGTCCCAGGAAGGAAGGATTCTTCAATGCAAAGTTTTTGAAAAATCACTGAATGAGTGAAGCATGTACTGGAGACTGGAAATACAGCATTCCAGACAAAAAGAAAATTGTGTGCAAAATCCCTGAATGAAAGGACACTTAGCAAGTCGAAACATTTACCTGAGGCTTTGACTGGAGAGCAGTGAGTGACCTGGTGATGGTAGAGGAGGATTTCAGATTTTGTCCAAAGTTTAATAGAAAGTTATCTGGAGGATGTTGAACAGTGTCAAGCTTTCATCTGGTTCACATATTAGCATGGATTGTGTGAAAACAGTCTAGCAGTGGAGTAAGAGTGACTTTTGCAATAACCAAGGAGAGAGAGAACAGAGGAGCTTAGAGAAAATGTTATGGTTGGATTATTCGTGGCACGTGAAGAAAATTTAAGACTGAGTCCAAAGTTCTACAACTTAGATATTGGTTGCTTGGTGCCTTTTGCAAAGATGAGAAAAGATGTCAGGTGACAGACAGGATGGAGAAATGGTTGAGTTTGAGGATTCTATCAGAGTACAACTGGAAAGGTTGAGGATGCAGATGGAAATGAGAGTCTACACTTCAGGGCAAGATGAAAATGAACTTAAATTTTGACACAATTGGCTCACTGAAGAAATTGATTTGGGAAACATTACATCAGAAAAGAGTGAATATACTAAAGAGGGAGCCAGCAGATTGGACATAATGATGCACTGATACATAGAGTTTAGGAAGAGAAGGCAATTTGACCAAAGAATTTCAAGATGGGGGTTGGACGTTATTAGCATGCAAATCAAAACCAATTATCTCCTTTGAGGACAGGAATATTTTGCTAAAAGAACAGAAAGCCTAGGACTCTTATAAAAAACAAGTTTCAGGGTGCCATAAGAACCAAAGGAAAATTTCCAATTCCCACAAAAGACTTCAAGAGTCATTGCCTCTGAGAACTTTTACTCTCAAAAATATAAGTTGTTCTTCATTGGCTGGTAACCAATGCTAATGACATAACATTTTTCAAAGCCTTTTCGTTTCTCATCCCATTTTATTTTCATAGCAACTCTAGGAGACAAGGTATTTTTACTAGCCATTTTGTAGATGAGCCAAATTGAGATTCAACAGGTGAAGCGGATTCCCCCAATTACATCACAAATTAAAGATGACACCACTCTACCACTAAGGTACTTGATTTCTGTTTTTGTCAACTTTGCATACTACTTATTCAAACATTTAAAAATTTATACTCACAACATTAATCCTCATAAACAGCATTCTGTACAGTAAATTACACACACATAAGATAAAAATGCCAAAAAAAGATTTTAATTCATCCATTCCATTTTACCATCTACATGTTTATCACTCCATCTATCAACTCGATGTATAATTTTTGAGCAACTGCTATATATGCCAGAAACCAATCTAACTTGAATATATAAAGAAGAGAAAGGGGGTAGGACTTACACAAGATGGTCTTATCTCAGGCTATAGTCACACTTTAACTCAATATACAATAGTGAAACTACTTTGTGAGTGCTTAGTTTGTACTTTGAGAAGTATTTTCAGAGTAACTCCTCCAGAGTAACAAGTTCTAGTTCATGAGGATAGAGGTTTAGATTTTATTTTCTCATTTGAAATTATAGGTTACAGATTAATAAGCTGTTAGAAGAGAACTTTGGATATTACTAATTAAACTCTCTGTAGCTGAGACTTAAAGGCCAGAGGTATGAAAAATGAGTTCACCAAGTCACAAAGTGAATCTCTGATACTGATTTTGAAAGCTACACTGCTCGTTAGAGGTTCTCAGTTCTCTGGGTTCTGGCCCAGGATGCTTCCTGGTTGCCAAAAGTTTCCAAGATGTTTGTCTTGGAAATTCCATGAGTTTCTCACCCAAGAATTAATTTTACCAAGCCAGATGGTGTTATTGGCAGGAATGTGGCATTACAATCCAAATTTTGAAATCAGAGAGGGAGCTTGCATTTCATTATAGATAATCATGTTCACTGTTTGGGGTTTTAGTCTGATATTTTCGGGCTTGGGAAAGTAATGTACGAGTCTCCAGATAGCACCCAGATATTTTCCCTTGAGCATGAAGTCCTTTATTAAAATTATATTAATCTTATTAATCGCTTCTAAAATCTGACTACTAATGGGACCACCAGCAGTATTTTTTAAGGTTTATTATTTGTAATCTTAGCATCTTAATTTAAGAAACATAGGTTGATGTTGCACTTGTACAAAGTCTGCCTCCCTCCGGGAGAGCAACTTTTCATGTTACTGGAACCATCGCTTCCATAGTCACTGTAACTGAGGGGGTGGGGAGGGGTGGGGGTGGGGTTGAAGCTCCAGCTACTAGCAGCTGAATTTTCTACATAAACGTCCCCTACACACATCAGTTTCATTCAGAATATCACCCACCCCCCAAATTTTGAGGAAGCAATAATAATGTCTACATTTTTTTTTTTTTTACCTAGCCGAAGGGAAAGATCTGTTTAGAAGAATCATTCATTAAACTTGTTTACATTTTTGACCATATTAAGAAAAAACCTGGGATTCAGATCATAAATGCAAAAGAAAGCCATATCACAACCTGGAACAGTTAAGTGCTTAGTCTGTGTTTATCATTGTGCTAATAACTTTTCAGATATTATCTTGCTTAAGTACTTTCTAAAATAACCCTAAAAATTGTTATTATTTCAGTTACTTTAAAAACTGGTATTTATTATGCTACTTTAAAAATTAAAAAATTGATTTTCAATGATTTTTTACAAGGTTATGCAACTTGCTTAATGATAGGACAAGACTCTAAGCAAAACCAAAATAATTTATGCAATGCCATTCTTATGAAACTATACATAAACAGCATAAATGCTGTTAAAACTCCAAGAATACAATGGCTCTAACATTCCTGGTTACTTAAGACAATTCTTTGAAAAGAAGGTGTTGACTGAAACAATCACAATTGTGATTGTTTTGAATCACAAATTCAAAGTCGAGTAAAAAAAAAAACTATAAAACTATACATAAACTGCATAACAGTCACACAGAAAACAAGTAGGACTTGCCTTTTGCTTCCCAAGACAAAGTTTACATTTGTGGATCAAGAAAAGAAAATTCTACGTTTTGCGCTGGTGGAAAACATGTATGTCTGCCCTGCAGGCACGCCTCCAGAACTTGAAATCAGGAAAACTGTGAAGAACCCAGGGGCGAGGAACAAAAACAGTCTGAAAAGTCCACACCTTGAGCCTCTGCATGTTTGCAGCCGCCTGGAGAAGGGGCATGAGGCAATGACCTGGTTTCAGCCTCAACCTCGAAGATACTTTTGGGATAAAAGATTCCTATAAACGTTGGTCCTCAGATCCTCCCAAATAGGTCGCTCTGACTGAATTAGCTCTGTAAGGACAGATCTGTAATAAACAGTGTTTCTCCTTTATCAATAAACTAAGTTTGCTGGAAATCCACTTTATTTAGTTAATGGAAAATGTTAGGAATTGGGCCCCCCTGGTGGCTCAAGAGGTTGAGTCTCAGCACTATGAAGCTATCTGCAGCCACTGTAGCATGAGTTCGATCCCCAGCTAGGGAGCTTCCCACATGGTGCAGCAGACCTCTCCTGCCTCCCCGCTGCTCCCCGCAGCAGTGTATTTTGGTAGATGTGCCTGTCACTCCCCACTCTGTCTCTGATGAATCCTCTCAACCGCCTACACCCCAGCTCCTGTATGCATAAATAAATATTTAAAAAAAAAAGAAAATGTTAGGAATTAACTAGATGTTTTCTTTTCTTTGTTAAGAAAAAATAATTGTGTGTTTTTTCTGTGTATGTAACTTACCTAAAGTTACATTTTATATAAAATTGAGGTTGCTATCCCTGTGGGAAGGACCAGACAGTCAGGGAAATCTGATATTGGCCTCCTGGGCGAGGCCCTCAGCCTGACAATGAATAACTTCTTTCATACTTTTTTTTTTTCACTCAAAACTTTGAATTTGCTTCACAGCAGTGATTGTTTCAGTCAACACCTTCTTTTCAAACAATTCTCTTAAGTAACCAGGAGTGTTAGAGCCATTATATTCTTGGAGTTTTAATAGCATTTATTGTCATTGGTGGCTTTCATTTGCTGATAACTTCTATTTTGCCCTGACAAGTGTCTCCCAGTGTTAACTTAAATTGTCATTTACACCATAATGAGGGTCAAAAATCATATATGCTTTTATCCTGTGTTTCCTTCAACACTGAACAAAATATCTGGTACATAGAAGATGCTTCATTAGTTTACGTTTTAAGGGATTATCACTGCATTTTTGAAAAGAACAACAGTACAGAGAAGAGCGTTGTAAGAATGCTAAAATGAGTATTGGCACAAATGATGATTCTCCTTCGTTTTCACATTATGTCCACTATTATCTAAAATTTTACATGTTCTTTTTCAGTATTAGGCTTATTTACATAATCATGGAAAAATAGAAAGGGAGAATGGGAGTGGAGAGGACTTTATCTTGGAAATACTCATTCTGTGCCCGTGTGGTACTTAATTTTCAGCTTTGTGGATGTGAGAGCATCCAGGTTGGGTTAATATTTGAATTACTTGTCACCCTGTTAGACAAGCTGCCATAAATCTAATTTCGCATTGACATTCTTCAGCTCAGACTTAACAGTCTGAAAATTCAGGTAGATGCTGCCCCAAACCACAATATCTAAAGGCTTGGAAATTCTTCAAGGTAGGACGAACAGGAGTGACAATTAATTTCCTTGAAGGTCACAGTCTAAGAATGATGCAGTGTCTTCAGGACTTTGACAACTTGTCTGCCCTGTAAAAGCCCCCAAAGTATTCGTAGCAAATGCTTAATCATGCTTCTCAGAATAGGCCTTGCTTTAAAAAATTGGGAGGATTTTTGACTTTAAATAATTTCCTCCCCCACTCCCTTTACTGGTTGATCCAGATAATAGTCACGTAAAGAGCTGAACATAGACTAGAGAAAGCAAATCCTAGAATAAGAGTTCATGAATGAAGTTGTTACATATGAGAGGAATTTCTCCTCATTTCCCTCATCTCCATTTTCTGCCCTTTCTTTGGTTCCTAGACCTGCCTCAATTTTTTCCCCAGCTTTTCCTCTTTAGCCTGCAGTCCTCACCCCTTCTTCAATAAAAGGTAGCTAGCCCTTCCCCTCTTTACCACATTAACCCCAATGATCAGTGAAATGTCAAGGAGGGATGAGGTTTCCCTTGCCTTGTCAAACCCAAGAATGGCTTTGACAATGAAGGAAGGGCTAATTGACAAGAGGTTGTATTTATTGACCTTGAGGCATGAATGATTGACCAGGCTCATACCAAGTCCTCACAGGTGGGTTTTCTTAAAGAGATAAGGTAGGTAGAGGAGATAACCCATATTGAGTCCCTAGTGTAAGTAAGTAGTCTACTACATTCATCTGAAGTGGGTCTCAAAGTGAAACTACGAAGTAAATTCTTCCACTCTCTCACCATCTTTGTAGTTGATAAAACTGAAATTCAAGTAAGTGTCTTAGGTTTTAGGTAGACCAAAGCCAAGGCACGGGAGGTTGTTGCTGTTGTTTTTGTGGGTTTTTTTTTTTTTTTTGCCAGAGAAGGTAATTGGTTCTAGTGTCAAGATGGGTGTTAAATTTAGTTCCTACTGCAGGAGGGAGAGTTTGAGTGAAATATGTGTTCAAGCCAGGAGTCTGAGCAAGTTCCGCTTTGTCACCGCCTTGCCTTCGCTCAGGCCACTGAGCCACAGGTTCAGATAAAGCAGCGGTGGGTCCTGCTGAAAGGGGCTGAGACCAGGAGAACTTGGGGAACAGGAAAAACTGAGACATGGGACAGTGATTTTAAACAATATAGGAACAGAGGGACCAAAACAGCTCCCAGGAAAATAGAGGTGTTTTACTGATATGGTGCTGAGCTGGCCACTACATAGAGTAAGAGCTGGTTACAGGGTAATTAGGGAACAGAAAAACAACCACCATGAAATTCCCGACCACCTAGTGCCTAATCAATAGTCTGACACATTGGACAACAGGAAGTCGGACAGTATAAAGTCATGGATGGGGCTGGAGTAAATGGGTATCCTCCCTTGGACCCCTTCCTGCTGTCAGGAGCTCTTTCCTCTTGCTTCAATAAATCCACACTTGCTTGCTCTCACGTTTGGCGTGGCGCCTGTTATTCTTCAACCGGCGTACACACCCGGACCCACAAAGACCTACTCTCCTAACACAGCTACGCAGACAGGCTGTGGAGTTGAGCAGCCAGCTCCAGTTGGAAACAGCTGCTCTATGTTTGCTCAGCCTGTGAGGGGATTTCAGAGTCAAGGTGATACCAGGGCGGGATCATAAAGGCGGAGGGTAAAGGCTGAGTGAGCGTGGAAATGGTGCAGATTGCAGGCAGAAGGATGCACTGGGACGGGAGAGAGAAAGGCAAGGAAGGGGGCTAAGAAGGCCTATTGTTTGTTGTCTTCATTTTCGCTCCCCCTTCATACAAAATTATATAGACATATGTGTGTGCAATATATACATACATGCATAGATATTATATACAATATATGCATGTGTATATTATATGTGTGTTACATATGCATACATCGGTTGTCAGAAAAGTCATGACATTTTTTGTTTTCTATGCAAAAATATGTCATGCCTTTTTGGACAACCCAATTCCATATAGTATATATGTGTGATATATATTATACACATAATACATACACATACACATGTGTAGTATAAAGAATAAACAAGACAAGGTTCCAGCCTACTGGAAACCTCAGGTATTTGGTCTTTGGATAACAGTTCTGTATACTATGTAATTGCATCAATTTTTCTAATAGAAAACATGTCAATATTTTCAGCTATGTTTAAGAACTAGGGGAAAAAAACAACCTAGAGTCAGGGTTAAAATCACACACCTGAAATGGACACACCCAGATTCCATTCTTTGCCTTCATCACTAGGTAAACTGGGACTTGTTTCTTAACCTGGCCAAGCCTCAGAGCCTCAGATATATTAGGGCTTGTATGAAATTTTCCTTGGATTTCCAGTGAGTGAGGAAAAATAAATTAAAACTAGAGGGGGCCTTTAAGTCCATTTAATAAAATCAAGAAAAATCCTGAGAAGAAGTTCAACATGAGAAGGGTTTTTCCCTCTTTGAATTTCTGCCTCGGAGCAGAAAGAAGTTTTATTCTGTTTTCTTTCTTTCTTCCTGATCCTTTGAGAAATTTAAAATCCTCTTGAGCAGAATGCTTGTGAGGGCACAGGAGAAAGTCATCTAAATTGACTCTTTCCAATCTCTCTTTGTGGGAACGGGTATGAATGTTCCTCATCTATTTAAATCTGATGGCAATTTGGGTAATTCTTTAAGTGAATGATAATAGATGTATGTAACTTTCTCTCCTTCTTGAAAGCAGTCATACCTGAAGTGATTTCAAATAGCAAAAATAATGATGGGCTTAGAAAATTGTCAGTCATTCTGGATATAAGCAAAGTCTCATTTCAGTTGGCAATATAGAGGTAAACTGGTACTTGTTTCTTAGCGTGGCCACGCCTCAGAGCCCACATTTACAATGTAAAGACTTTGATGCTATTTGTCTCCTGGGACTGCTGTTGAGATTGTTATAAGGTAGGCAAGTTTTAAATGAATATTATCTTTTTGAAGACCCTCGATCCCACCAATGAGTATTGCCCTCCTTTAAAAGGTTAAGATCTGATTGGTGGGATCGAAGGTCTTCAAAAAGATAATATTCATTTAAAACTTGCCTACCTTATAACAATCTCAACAGCAGTCCCAGGAGACAAATAGCATCAAAGTCTTTACATTGTAAATGTGGGCTCTGAGGCGTGGCCACGCTAAGAAACAAGTACCAGTTTACCTAGTGATGAAGGCAAAGGATGGAATCTGGGGTCTGTCCATTTCAGGCATGTGATTTTAACTCTGACTCTAGGTTGTTTTTTTCCCCTGGTTCTTAAATATAATCTGACATGTTTTCTATTAGAAAATTGGTGCAGTTACATAGCATACAGAACTGTTATCCAAAGACCAAATACCTGAGGTTTCTAGTAGGCTGGGACCTTGTCTTGTTTATCCTTTATCCTCCACATGTGTGTGTATGTGTATGTTTTATATATATCACATATACTATATGGAATTGGGTTGTCCAAAAAGGCATGACGTATTTTTACACAGAAACAGAAAAAAGAAGTCATGACTTTTCCGACAACCCGATAAATGTATATATAACACACATATAATATACACACGCATATATGTGCATATATTGTGTATACTATCTATGCATATATGTATATATCACACATATGTATATATAGGGAGAGATACAGAGGGGAGCGGGGGGGAGAGCGAGAGAGCAGGAGAGAGAGAGAGAGAGAGAGAGAGAGAGAGAGAAAGAGAAAGAGAAAGAAAAGAATTCTCTCAGAAGAGAAAATTGATTTTTGTGCAAAAAGTGAGAGCCATTGAGCTCAGACAGGGACTGAATAAGAGTCACCTTCCCTAGGTCTTTGCTAAAATAGGTTATTTCCAGCGCCTAGTCCTCATTTTCTACATCAGCAAGATACGGATGTCTATCAGCTAAGCAATTCAAAACTGCTTAAACAGTAAAAGGATTCAGAGAAATCTCAAGTAGAAAGCCCCAAATTTGTTAATTAAGCAAATCAATGAACCAGAGTCTACCTTTCAGCTTGAGGGCTCGCTCTCCTTGTGGTTGGCCCTAAGATAGCTTTCAGAATTCTAACTGCTCTAACCTCATACACAAACAGCCAGCAGGGTTTATTTCTTTGATTTGTCTCTTTTAAAGAGCATTTCCAGAATCTCCCCAAAGCCAATGTGCTCCCACATTTCATTGCCTAGAGTGGGTCACAAGCTCCTTCTATGCCAAGAGTTAGTGTGTGAATAACATTTCCATTGCTGGCCCAAACCCTAGGTCTCCAACATAAGCCTGTGGGCCAAGTCTGTTGGCTGCCTATTTTTTATAAATACATACTGTCTCTCACTTCTTGCACACTACAATGGCAGAGTAGAATAGTTGCAAGGGGGACCATATGGTCCCACAAATCCTAAAACATTTACTCTTGGTGATTTTATGAAAAGTTTGCCAACCTCTTCCTAAACTAATATAGATTCATTCTTCTCAGAAAAAGAATACAGTGAGTCCTCATTTAAGTTGTGTACGTCCTAGAAGATTTTGTTGAACAGTGACATTGTTGATGCTGGTAATTCTGAGTTAAGGTCCAACACGCGGGCACCAGGTCTAACTGGTGGTGAGTAGCCCAGAGCTGGTCTCCCTCCTCCTATAACCCAGTATCTTTTATGAAGAGCTAGTGCTACCCTTGAAGGCTTTTGTGGGTCTTAGGAGCAATAACATATGCTGAAGTCATTGAAGATCTAAAATGCCAGAGTCAGGTAAAGTGAATTTAAAAGAATTGATCACATGGAAAGATGGGTTTGGTAAAGGCCTTGTGTTTTCTTCTATGACCTGTTGCCAAAGGTGACTCAAGTATAGGAAGTGCCAAAGGGATCAAGTTGATAAAAAGCTGGACAGACTGCTTATTACACTTAGGTGCTATGGAGCTCATAGTTTTCATTGTCTAGGATGTTAGTAACCTTGGAGGTGGGATTTTTAGGGAACTGGGGTGAATTAATCTTGTGTGCAAACCCTGGAGCAGGTGAGTATGTGAGCAGTGCAGTGTGACGGGGAGTAAGGCAAATACTACTGGATGACTTATCTGATTTAGAAAATATTTCATACACTAAAACCTTTGCTTCTGCTCTCACTTTGGTTTCTTGTCCTCTATGAAGGCTTCATACATTTGGATCCAATCTTAAAATGCAAGGACTTAAGCTACATTAAGGACTTATTCTACATTGTGCCCCACTCTTGTAGAGGTTGAGTTCACCTTCCCAATAAAATCCTTCTGCAATTTAACTTGGTTCAGCTAAAATCTACTTATTTATAAATATATTTACACAATAAATTCATTTCTAAGATTATTCATTGATTTGTATAACACAGAGTCAGGAAGCAGCTGAAGTGTTACCTGCTAGGTTATGGGTCTAGAGAATGAAAAATGCATTGTCTTGAGGAAGTACCAGTGATTGAACATGTAGCAGATTAACCAAAGTTCTGGAACATGGTGTAAAGAGAATACTATGGTAGTGGAAGGTGATCCCAGATGTCAGAGGGGACATATGAAATTGAACATAACATGGTTCTGCCATAGGAAGGAAACAGACACTTGTCCTACATAAACAAATAATCACAATATAGCCCTACAGCAAAATATGTTTCACGGCCTACCAAAAGTAACTTTATATAACTACAAGGACCTTAACACATGCCAGTTATTCAACATCCCCAGTTTACAAAGCTCTAGATCTTATCCTCAAAAATCTCATTATCTATCTTTGAATCAGAACTCTCAATGGTGATATCCAAGGCATTTAAAAAAATATTTGTTCTGAACTATTCACATTAGCTTCACTTAGAGCTGATCTAAAATATGAAAAGTTATGGTAATGCTGGGCAAATTATTTAATCTCTCCAGGAATCCATATCTGAAAAATGGAAATAGTAGTTCCTATCTCAAGAGTTTTTTAGGATTGAATTACTTAATGTAAATGATGGCCATGTGGTGACCACCACACACATCTCTCTTTCTCTCTTTCTCTCTCTCGATATCTATCTATCTATCTATCTAAAATACATATATAATATGAGTCATATATAATGACTCTGCTACTAATCTTTGGATAATTGAAATATTTCCTATATTTATGAATTTTCTAAATTATTTTGCTGGCTCTATTCTTTCTTCATAGGCATTCTATTGATTGATTCTGCCAAACTCCTATCTACCTACCCCAATTTTAGACTACTGGGCAAGGAGCCAGCTACTAGCAAAGGGTGCGTGGACTCTCGCTTGTTAATATTCCTTGTGTAGAATCCCCTAAATAACCTTAGGGTCTGGAGGTAGGATGGTTGGTTGGGCTATACCCCAGAACTCCTGTGTACCAGGCCATAATACCATTTTACTTCTAACTTAAACATTCAGAGACAGAAAAAGCAAGGTCTAATAAGGATATTGCTCTCTTTTGTGCACTGGTTTTAACTTTAGGATCATTTTCTTCATGATACCAAAATGACCCTAAATATCATCTTATTCCAACATAAAGCTTGGCTAGTGCAAACGGAGGGGTCGATGAAGAAATTAGCCAGTGAGTTATGAGAAAGAACAGGAACTCTGAACTCATAGGGGTCAAGAAAGGAATTATTTCTCAAGAGAAATAATGATCAAATATTCAAAATGCCATAAAAAATCAAATACCCCCCCCCCAAAGATCTGGCTTTTGTTAAATACTTTATCTCTCCTCGTTCTATTATGAGCGTCAATACATTTTGTGTTTTTGTTTACATCGGTTTGAGTTGGAGTTTTGGCTCATTGGAATCCAAAATAGCTCTGAATGAAATCAGTGGGACTGTCAACCATATCATATAGATTTTGTTGCTTTCCAAGGTAACGACAGATTTGATGTCCTGGGTCTAGGAAGCTGGATGCCAGCTTCAGAGCAGAAGAGGTAATTTCTACATGGAGGTGCCATGTAGATGTATCATCTACTAAAATGTACCACTGGCTTTGTTATATACATTCTCTCTCCTCATTCTATTATGAGAGTCAAAAAATTTTTTCCTTAACAAGTGAAGCCTCATTAACAGATATCATAGATGGTTTTTCTTCGTGTAGAAGATTGGTCCACATAAGACTATATAACATTTAAACTGGACTAGATGAAACTGAAACTGTTCTTTCCCCCATGTGTCTGTGGCTGCTCTGTAGGGGAACACCCTTTTGCAGTGGTATACACTGGATGAATTGGCTTGGTGGAACCCAAGCTTTGAATAGGTCTTGTTAAGTGTTCTCTACCTTCTTACGAAACTTTATGATAACCGTAATCTTTACAATGCTAATATAAACCTCTAGGTTCTTTCTGGTTCCTTGGGAGCTGTGTGCAAATGTCATGCTAACACACTCTGTTACAGCTGAGAAAACATCAAATTTGCTATGAACCACATTACTGACAGGCATCTGGGAATTAAACCCTAGGAGCTTCAAAAGTCAGAAAGCAGAGCAAAGCTTATGCTGGAAAAATAGAGTTCTTTGACTACAGCCTTCACTTTTAATTATAATAACTTAAAAGTTATAATTCTATTCTGCTTTCTCACCAGGTGTTTAAAAAATGGGATTGCTGCATCTTTGCTTTTAAAAAGCATGTTGGCATCAAAACATAATGTTTCTACCTCCTGTGGAACTACCTAGTAATTCAAAGGCATATTTCATCTGAGTTGTCTAGACTGTCATTGCCATTGGAAAATAAAAATAAAAATGTTCAGTCCTCACTGCACTGTGGAAGGAAGGGCTGGGGATCCTCTGAGAGATTGTAATGTTAAAAGTGCAGGTCGTTATTCCGCTCTGAAAACAAAACAAACCCAAGAGTGTTAGCAACAACTTTACCAAGGAACTTTCAGAGATTCAGAGATAAAATAAAGCACTGCTTCCAAAATAGAGGCGTGGGACCCATAAACTGAGTGTACCCCATCTGTCTTGTCTTCCAGGAAAAGTTGTTGGGTTTTCCTATGTTACATAAAATCCCATCGGAATAAACTCCTTGGTTTGTCCAAACTGTTCAGAGGTAATTGGATTTGGGGACATTTACTGCACTGCTAAAAATCACATTTGAAAACTGTTAGGGCCAATGATGAAATAGAATTTATACCACTTTCTCTGTAGATAAATCAGGGAGAGGAGAATATTGGGTCTAATTCATGTTTGGAAATGATATGCCCGGTCAGCCTGGGACTGTCTCCAACTTTGGAATTAGAAGGACCTGGGTTCACATCTTAGCTTTGCCATATTTTAAAATGTTATGTAAGCTCTCTGGGCCTTAGCTTTCTCATTTGTCAAATGATGCTACCTCTCTGAGAAAACAGTCTTAAAAGTTATTGATAAAAGTTCAATTGATCACACATTTAAATCTGTCATATGGGCATCAGCTGCTTAGCGAACCCACACAAGTGGTAGATAAGGCCCGAGGGTGTGGCAGCAAGCATGTCCTTCCAGGTATTTCTCTTGGAGTTTCTGATTACTTAGAAAGGAAAGATGCAATTTCGTTTAATTTTGAGTTTGGTATTTGGTGAGGAGTTTTTTGAAAGATAGAGATGGAGAAGGAAGTTTAGAAAGTATTTGACTCCAACTGTTTCACTGATTTTGAAATCAGGACAGAAATTTCATTCAACTATTAAAAAATTATCAGAGTTGCTGTTTTTCAGGCGCTGTGCTACCTCTGGGGATACAGAAATTAGCAAGCTAGATAGAATCCTTGAACCTATAGAACCTGATAGTTATCACGGGACAGGGACACTCACCAAGTAATCACACACATAATTAATTACGCATGGGTGTAATAAAATGCTATGGGGGAAATGCAGTGTGTCTGCAGAGTATCTGAGGAAATCTTACCCAAAGCACAGCTTTCTGCTCCTTGAAGAGGGATTTGTGGCCAATGGAAATATGAAGTCCTCAATGGACTTTAAAAAATTTGGCTGTTCGCTCCCTACTTTGGGGAACTAGTTCCTTGTAACCTTTTGACAACTGTATTACTTGTCTTTGTATTCCCAGAACTTAATAAAAAGGCATATATACTGCAGGTGAGAGGAAAAGTATGTTTTAATTCCGTCTACTATGACTTTCCCACTGGGCACTGTCTTTTACCCACAATGTCTTATCTCCATCCCCTCACCAAGGAAGAGAAGTTAACTCTGCTATCCCTGTGTCAATGTCAAACAGAACGCCCAACACTTTTAAGTGTTAGATCTAGCGACTTCTTATCAAGGCACTAAAAATGCTTAAATCTTTTATAAATTTGCCAAAGTAAATATCTTACAGCTGATTCAGTGCACTCCAGGGAATAAACCAAAAATAAGGGTGTGGAATGATGGAGGATAAGAGGGAAGGAAAGAGATAAACTCCAGGTTATTCATAGTTTTAATCTAGGTTATTTCTATTTAATATTGCATTTTCTCCACACCAAAATCATTGCTGCTACATTTCTTGAGCAAAGTGAAATGAATCCTAGATCATTAGCATTGGAAGGAACCTTGAAATTTTTATCATATAGGACTGACAAATGACAAAAAAAAAAAGTTGGATTTGGCTTAAATCCAATAGGTTAATATAGTCATTGACTCAAATTATGACAAGTACAAGAAGTCCAGGTTTGTTATGCAGCCGATGAACAGTTCAGAAAACCAATTCTCTCCATCTGTCTGTCCTGTGAAACTGGAAGACGGACAGACTGACTTGCTTCACATTCATTCATACTTTCTTCTTTCTAGTAAGTCATTTGTGCTTCCAAAACTGTAAAATCCCATTTCTAGCCTTTCTTGTGGTGACATGCAAAGAAATGATATAAGGTGTCCTAATCCACATTTGCATGAGACCTAGATTTGGAAGTGGATCAGGGGCAGTAGTTAGAAACCCACTTCTCTGGCTTGGATCAGGGCTGAGCAATGTGGCTTAGTAATCCCAAGTCTTTCCTTAGTGCAGCTGGCAACATTCCTGAGCCTGGTTGTGTGGTGGGCAGCTTCTCAATTTAGCTATTGCCCACATTGTTGATGGACATTCTCACAACCAGAACAGCGGTATTGTGACTCCGAAGAAAAGGAATTTTTTTTTAAAGATTTATTTATTTATACATACAAACTGGGGTACAGGCCAGAGGTGTGGGGCGGCGAGAGGGTTCACCAGAGACAGAGTGGGGAGCAGAACAGACAGATCAACCGAAATACACACTGTCAAGGGGAGCAGCAGGTGAGGCAGGAGAGGTCTGCTGTGCCATGTGGGAATCGCCCCGGACAGGCCTTGAACTTCCGTCGTCGCTGCCAACAGCTCCACGGTACAGCGCTTAACCGCTGCACCACCAGGGAGGCCCAGAAGAGGAATTTTTATCAAAAGTCAGCCGACAGCCTGTTTCTCTAACTTCCCACTGATTTTCTAAATGATCTTATTATGCTTGGCAAATATAAAGAAAGACCTTATTAAAAATCTAGAGATGAAAAATACAATGTCTGAGATGAAAAACACACTGGATAGGCTAATAGAGGATTACACACAGTGGAGGGGAAGGTCAGTGACTCTAATACATGCAAAAGGAAACACAGGGGAAAAAAAACTGAGAAATTGAGCAAAGTATTGATGAACTACAGAACAACTTCAAGCAACACAATTTATACATAAATGGAGTCTCTGAGGAAGAAGCAGCGAAGCACAGAAGTATTTGAAGTTATAGTAGTAATAATGATTGGAATTTTTTTCAAACTTAAAATTCGACAATAAACAAAGTCCTCAATTAAAAAGGAGGCAAAGGATAGAACACTTACCAAAAGTTCTATCTTTTGTTATAAGATATAAGACTTTTTTTTGTTATAAGACTATCTTATAAGTCTATAACAACAAATAACTGTGCTCAACATCATCTATCATTATACACAAGAAATTAATGTGATATTACAGACTTATTAAAATGGCTAAAATTCAAAACACCGAAAACAGATACTGGTGAGTTGCTGAAGCTCTCAGAACCCTTCCTCACTGCTGGTGGGGAAGCAAATGGCACAGAAGACAGTTTTGTAATTTCTTACAAAACTAAACAGACCCTCACCATATGATCTAGCAACTACACTCCTGGGTATTTCCCCAAGCCAGTTGAAAGTTACATTCGCATATAAACCTGCCTATAAATGTTTATAGAAATCTTGATTGTAATTGTCAAAATGTGGAATAAATTATGGAGTAATGGGTGAGTGGCTAAATAAGCTGCTGTATTTCCATATCATGAAATATTATTTAATAATAAAAAGAAATGAGGTGTTGAGCCAAAAAATGATACTGAACCTCTAACTTGCATATTGCCAGTGCACAGACTTGTCTAAAAAGATGACTGAGAATATGATTTCAGCTGTAGGACTCCGTGGAAAAGGCAAAACTATGGGGACAGTCAAATGAGCAGTGGTTGTAGAGACGAAGAAGAAAGAAGGCACAAAAAGGCGGAGCACAGAGGATTTTTACAATAGTGAAACTGCTCTGTAGGATTCTGTAATGATGGACATATATCCTTATAATTTGTCAAAACCCGTATTATGTAAATGTCAATTCTGGATTTTAGTTAATAATAATGAATCAATATTGGCTTATCAATAACAACAAATGCATCACACTAATGGTAAGACGTCAAGAAGGTGGGGTAAAGAGTGATTGTAAAAGGGTGTATGGGAACTTCACACTTTTGGCCCCAATTTTCTGTAAATGTAAAACTGATCAAAAATAGAGTTTATTGGGGCCTCCCCGGTGGCGCAACGGTTGAGCGCTGCGCTGTGGAGCTGTCGGCAGCGGCGATGCGAGTTTGACGCCCGGCCGGGGAGAATCCCACATGGTGCGGCAGACCTCTCCTGCCTCACCTGCTGCTCCCCTCAGCAGTGTACTTCTGATCTGCCTGTTCTGCTCCCCACTCTGTCTCTGGTGAACCCTCTCGCCGCCCCACGCCTCTGGCCTGTACCCCAGCTTGTATGTATAAATAAAATAAAATCTTAAAAAAAAAAATAGAGTTTATTAAGTAAAAGTTATTTCCCCCCCCAATTTTTCTATTGTGCCCTGTTATCTAATTATAAAGTTCTTTAAGAGTTCATTTTCTATCCTGGATATAAGTTCTTTATTTGCATGTGGTTTGCCTTTTTATTTTCTAAAGAGTGTCTTTAAAAATCAAAGATTCTTGGTTTGATGATCAATTTATCAATTTTTTTCTTTTATAATCTGTACTATTTTCTTCCATTTTATGAAATTTACCCACTTTCAATAGACCACTATTTACTCTGATTTTATGGTCTTGTTAACTTTTCCACTCTGTCATCCTTAACTGTGTTACATATTTTTCTCTTCTTTCACATTTTTTTAAATTTATATTTATTCTTAGACATCAAAGTCAAAACATGTTAGGTGCCATGATTTGATAATGACTATTTAAAAGTTTTTTTCTTAGTTTGTGAAATCTAAAATTATGAAAACTTCTGGGCTAGGAAATAATTAAAGTGAATTAGCTGGTGCAAGAGAAAGCCTCTTGATAGGGATTGTCCAATCCTGAGATATTCTGAAAGTTCTTCCACTCAGAGTCCTCTGTCCTTGGGGAATGTGCTTATTTCTGTGATTCAGTTTTATCTTTTGGAAGCTGGAAGATTAAATAAAAAGCATCTATGTTTTTTCCTGATCTAAGACCCTATGGATTCTAACTAGTTTTTTTGTTTGAATTTTAATATTACTTGTGTTTCAGAAGAAGTGGAATAAATCTACTAGATATTGGGCTTCTTACAGAAACCTAAATAGTCATCAAAGATATATTTGCTATGCCATTGGATGATAAATTAAATAACTAGTAATTAATCAATAAATTTTATAGAAAAATAACAAAATGTAATACTTAAGTGCTCATTGTATGCTAGATACTTCTGTGTGTGTGTGTATCTGTATAGGGCTGGGGTATGTGGATGTGTGCTTTACAAAAGCAAAGTGAGGTAAGCACTGTTATTATTACTTATTATTTACAATTTTACAAAATAGTAACTTGAGGCAGGAGAGGCTAAAGTCCTTAAGTTGGCATGACCATTTAAAGCTAGCACTGGGATTCGAACCTGTACACTATAGTATTAATATTACTTGTCATGAAGCCTTAAAAATTTGGGGGAGAGAGATGAGTCCTCTTGCAATTCTAATGTTTTAAAGGTACAATTTAAGATAATGAGTGTGAAATGCTGCTAACTCACTGTACTCACTGATCATTTCCCCCAAGTGACACCCTCGTCTTTCTGACAGCATCCACAGGTAGTCACCTGGAGTCATTATGATTCTGGACAAGCCTAGGTGAATAGAGCATCTTTCAATGTCTTAAGCCAAACCCCATTTGTTCTCTGAGAAAGTAAGAAAAGATGACCAATAGGAAAGTAATATTTTCCTCATTCTGCAATGCTGTATTTTTGCCAAAATCAACTCTATTGCCACAACCACTCATTTATAAAGTTCTCATAAAGTAGAGAAAACACATGACAGGTGAAGGTTGGGTTGATCTGCTCCAGCAGGTAACACTGGCCCTGTAATCCTATCCCCTGATTGCACTTCCTCCTAAATCATCTGTGCAGAGATTTGGACCTCCCGCTCTGTGCTGAGTCATTGCTTTCACATCATAGGGAAGATACACAGTGCTTGACTAACATAAAAACTAACAACCCCAAGTCTATTTTAACCATTTCTGCATTACATAAATATGGCAATTTTCCATTTATTCTTGATGGATAGAGTCATGGTAAACCCAGATTTTATCTTGGGGCCCATCAAAAATTTTATTGTCTTGAAAAATTCTCTGAATCCTCATTGCAACAAGAATAAGAGAGTATTTGTCCTAACTTACTTCACTGGGTTCTTGTGAATTAATACTCTGGGTAAATAATGTAATGGGTCACTTTGCTAAATTGCTTTATTCTTATTCAATGCTCTCAGTAACCTATGGAAAAGTGTAGGCTTAGAGAATGAAACTAAATTGCCCAAGAAGATATTGTTACTGGTGGAGGTGGAATCTGAAATCCACACAGTCTGACTCCAGAATTCATATTCTTAACCAATAAACTACACAACCTTTTCTAAAATGGGAATGATCTACATTTCATACCAAGGTTTATGTACATTCGGCCACTTATACTAGGAGGGCTGGATATAGGTCAGGAACCCTGGCCTGGATGTGGAGAATCCTCAGGCCACTGCTGGCCAGCGCTGGGTAACTTTGAAGAAGCAACATCAGATGAACATTGTCCTTTCTCTTCATATTACTTTGCTGTCTTTTCAATGAGATGGATAGATGAGTTCATTTTTTAGGCCTAATTAGTATCAGTCATTCAGTCTCTGAGATTGGTCTTTAAAAAAGGACTCTAGGACTTTCAGAAGTGGGTTTGCTCCACAATTAAGAGGATATTTAAGTGGATCTGGTTCTATAGCACCCCAGAGATGAAAGCAACAACCAAGAAGCAGAGATCGGTCTGTGATAACACTGATCAACATGATACTGGGAAAATGAGGACTTTTAAATCTAGGCAAAGGCAGTGCCCAATTGCTTACTGGTTACTATATTGGTTCTGCACCCATGCACACATTTGTAAGACTACTCAGGCTTAGGGAACTACAACATTGGGATTTATTTAACAAACAGGGAAAAAGCAAAGAATTACTGAAGTCAAAATATGGCCGTTTACCTTACTTAAAGCAATGTTCAGTCCTTTAAGTCGCAGAAAAGTAACAAAGGTGGCGTCTTCCCGCCACTGCTGATGTGAAGCTCCTCTTCCAAACAATAGGCCACGTTTCCAAAATGGCGTCTTCCTTCTTCTTCCGACGTGTACCGATTAGACTGTAGACCAGGTTCCAACTCACGAGGACGACACAGAACACAACTGGAGTTGCTCCCAGAACTGCCATGGTGTCCCAGGGCAGCACCAAGCCAACAACACTGCAAACAGCAACTACAGTGGCCAGACAGCCCCATAGACTGCACTCATGCATTTTAGGAAGGCGCCCGCTTCGGGCCTCTGCTTTCTTCCTTCGGCTGCAGTAAAGACAAAACTGGGAGCAGTTTCCGTCGCTCAGCTACTTGCAAAGCTTCCAAAGTCGCTGGTCCCAAAGTCACTGAAGATTCCAAAAATGCTTAATCCATATCCCGGCAGCTCAGAACTTTTGGCGTCTGATTTCCAAACTCTCAATTGTGGCGGCTACATTTTCTGCCGCTGATTCCTCTATTCCTACATCATGATGACTCTTCTTTCCCCTTCTCCTACCTCTTAGCAACAGAATTCCCTTTCTCATAGTGACTGATTTCCCCTTCTCCTTCAGTCCCTTTTATTTCTCATCAGACTCTCCACCCCAAACTGCAAACTTAGCATTTCCCTGGGGCTATTCATTGTCATTAGCAAAACCCCCTCCAGAGGGCATGACCTCCACCGGACTTTGGACTCAGCTCAGTTACAAACAGTGAGGTCGTTACTGACTTAAAAAGGCCTTAATTGCTGGGAAAACTGGACAGCCACATGCAAAAAAAAAAAAAAAAAAAAAAAAAAAAAAAAAAAAAA
>PVIJ01015776.1:0-35098 GCA_004024925.1 Scalopus aquaticus
ACATCCTTTCCAGCATTTGTTGTTGCCTGTATTTTTAATGTGTGCCATCCTCTCAGGTGTGAGGTGGTATCTCATAGTGGTTTTGATTTGCATTTCCTTGATTATAAGTGATGTTGAGCATTTTTTCATGTATCTGTTGGCCATTTGCTTTTCTTCTTTGGAGAAGTGCCTTTTGAGCTCTTCTGCCCATTTTTTGACCAAATCTATAATTCTAACATGAACCAATCTCTAGATTCCTTCCAATAATGGTAATCATCTCTTGAATCTCATGTTCCTTATTCTCTATCTTATTTTTTATATAAGTATATTGCATCTTATATACTCCTTAAGTTTTAGCTTATTTTAACTGTTTTCAGCTTGTAAAAATGGGTATAATTTTGTGTGTAATTTTTACGAGTTATTTTCTCACTTAATATTATTTCACTAAGATTCATGTAATTACAACTATGGAGACAATGAAAAGATCAATGTTTGTGGGGTAGAGGAGGTGATAGACAGAGCACAGAGAATTTGCAGGCCAGTGAAGATACACTGTATGACATTATAATGATGGCAATATTCCATTACATATTGCTCTAAGCCCACAGAATGCAAAACACCAATATTGAAACCTAAGGTAAACTGGAATTCTGATGATTATGATGTGTCAGTACAGGTTCATCTTTGGTAACAAATGCAACATTTGGAAGAGTAATGCTGATAATGTGGGAAACTGCTTGTGTAAAGCCAAGGGATATGTAGGAAATCACTATAACATCTTCTCAATTTTATTGTGAACCATAAACTGCTCTAAAATGTCTTAAGAAATTAAAAACATCATGTATGTTTCTATAATGCATTTGTTTTTATTGCCTTTTAATCTTCTAATATGCAACAATAACAATTTATTCATTTACTCTCTCATTGGCAATTATAAGAGGCATGGTGAGGAGCAATCTCCAAGCCAGTGGGTGGTGCTGAAAACCAACTCACCGTAGAAGGTGGACTCTACCCTCTGATCAGGGGATGATGGGAAATAGGGGTGAGCTGGGACTTTGGCAGTAATTTCTTGGGCAGTGAAGCAACTAGGGCTTTAGGGCAGTTAAGCTTCTGGTACTTTTCATAGTTAATTTGCTGGGGCTATGGCAGTTGAACTGCTGGTGCTTCGGCAGTTAAACCATCGGTGAGGAGGGGTATCTTTGGAGACTCAACCAACTTGCCATATGTGGATTCATCTTGGACCCCAGTCTCTGCTCAATGGAAGCTATCTGGTGTAAGACAAATGGCATCTAGTTACATGCCAGCCTATAAACTCTCTCTGTCCCTGTCTCCCTCTCACTCTTTCTTTTCCACTCTCTTACACTCGCTCTTTCTCCCTCTCCCTCTCCCACTTTACCTTTTACTCATTCCCTGTGCAAATAAGTTCTATCATTGTTTCGCTCTGTGTTTTCTTTTGGGTTATATCCTGCATTCTTAAGTACTCAGATAAGGAGCACCAACCTGGTCAATCCCATTTTTTCTGTTCGTCCTGTTTCAGTAGGTGTTTGGGTTATTTAGGGAGATTTATTACTCTGAGAAACTATACTGTAAATATTGTATTCATGTCTCGTGTTAAAAATACACAGGAGTTTCACTTGATTATACACCTAAGAGTGAAATTGCTGGGGCATCAAGCATGGATCATATTTGAGCGCATCCCCTTAATAAGGTTGGCCACTTATATGTAAGTGCTTCATAAAGGTGGAATCTCACATAGTGCATAAAGAGCAGGACAGCAAAGTATAATTCACCCAAAGTTATTCATAACTCTCTGATAATGTGACTTGACCTAAATCAACAAAGCAGCTCTCTCCTGATCTAGAGCAATTTATCAGGAAGTATACAGATAGAGGCTTAGTGGTAAAAGAGAGCCTCTCTGAGGAAATGGATGAAGGTCATTGGTCAAGAGTCAAGTAGGAATTAGGAAATGAAGAGAAAAATGCTGCTGATGTAGATGGAAGCCAGATCAAGGAGGACCTTGTAAGAGACAGTAATCAGTGTCTAGTGATCCACAGGTAATCAGGAGTATTGATGGGTGCTGGTCAAAGCATTTTTTTCTAGCACAACAACATGGCAGGCAGTTACCCACTGTTTCTTGAAAACCCTTTTTTTCAGTGTCCTTTAAATGTTTCTAATGAATGAACCAGAAAAGTGATGTTGGTTGCATTACTTTGTGTTGTGTCCTGATTTGAACCATGTCTTTGTGGATAACTGACTTCTTTTACAAGGGTCTGGAGCTATTTGCAGTGATATTTCTACTCATTTCTAGGTTAATATTTGTGATGAGAGCCTGTCTTGAATTCTCCTTCCTCACTTTATCTGTTTCTTATCTTTTGCTGTAGGATTCAGCAAAAGTGGCATTAAGTATCAGGACACATTTGAACTCTTATCAAAATAAAGGATAAAGATTTGTTACTAAAAAAGCAGTGTGCGGAGTTTACTGACCTCTTTCTTGAGTTATTTTTAAGTCTGCTGTGCAATGACTTGAACTTAAAAGTGCTTACTTAATATAGATCATCCTAAATTTCTCAGAACTCACCTTCCCAAGATTTCTTGAATTAGTCTCCTCAAGACACCCTGCTTTGGCAAGCAGATTATTTTGGTTTGAGAACAATAAAGGCCCTGGAAGCTAAGAGGAAGCCTTTACATTTCCCTGAATCAAAGTAGCAATTGCTGTTCCCATTTATTCCTAGAAGAAATAAAATTGGAGATTATCCAGATCTAGTTTATCTATAGGAATGTCCTACCTGAGAAACCTTTCAGAGCAAATATGAAGTCCTCCTCCTCTCTCTTTAGTGCCCTGGGCCCAAACCTAGGGCACTTAGTTTAAGATTTAAGTTAAATCTTAGTTTAAGATTTAAGCCTTGTTCTCCCCAGCTAAAATTGGGAATTGCATGGCAATTATTAAATTGATATTTTCCCTCTGCCAACCCAGCTGATGCTGTTTCAATTACTCGACCAGCCTGAGAATACAGAGGGGAAGGAAAATTTCCCCCTGCAGCCCAACAACCTTTATTAGGCTCAAAGCTCAGTGACCTCCTAGAGCAGTGTGCAGTTATCAGGAAAATGCCAGACATGCTCCCTGACTTTCCATTTGCGTATTTTGAATGTGTAGGGCTTACTTTGAGCTGGAAGGGTAAACAATTTGAGAAATCTTCCCTCTCTTTGCATATACAGATCCAACCACTGAGAACAACATTTAAAATCAAAATGTTTACTCCTATCTCCTCCTTCCCAAACTACACATACATTAAACAATCAGTGAATACAGGGTAAAGGTAAAGCTCAGTGTAAACAGAATAAATCCAATGTGTTCGATGTGGGGAAAGGGAGTCACAATCAAAGGGAAGAATTAAAATATTACAATTTCCCATATTCTTCTAAGTTTCCATAGTGTTATTTTACTGTTTTATTAGAAACATCATATATCCCCGAAAAGTCAAATACACAAATGCACAAAATTAAGATTCAGTCAATCATAATAATATGTTATGCACAAAATCCTTTCTTTTAATTTCTATAGAGACCAATACTGTTTCTCAATCACTAAAGGGTACTATTCTAAAAGAAATAGTTCAACTTTTAGATAAAGAGTACAAAAGACTATAAATATTATCTCTTTTTAGATGACCAGTAAAATTTCTAAATATGAATAAGGTTTCTTGAAGGAGGTTTCTTAAACTATACAGCAAATGTCAGTGTCAAAGAAAATCACTATGTATTCAGGGTCTGTACAAAATCATGATATTCCCAGAAGAAATTAGATGGCAGAATAATGAGACATAAATCTAAGAGAAATTTAAGTACCTGACACATATTTCTTTTCCCTATATATTTTGCCAAAAGTTGCTTTTGTGAAAAGTACAGGGGGAAAAAGCACAGTAATGAATTTGACAAACAAGAGAACTGTGAAAATGAACTCAAGAGCATAAGCCTCACAACCTTCCACAAGACCCAGTCAGCACCTACTCAGACCAGCAGAGGCCTCGTGACCTCCCTCAGACATAGCCAGGGCCCATAGGGACTGGCAGAGGCCGTGTTACCTCCCACGAGATCCCTGCCAGCACCCACGCAGACTGGTGAGATCCCAGACCCATGTCAGAGAGAAGCCTAAGTGACTAGAGGGCTCACAACTTCCTGTGAGACCCTGCCAATGCTTTGCCCAGATAGGTAGCTGAGACCCCTGACCAGTGAGAGGGGAGGAGCCGTGGCCAGAGGAAACCCCACATACAGCAGCTGGATTCCAGAGCTAACAATGGGCAAGTGGGAAAATCCAACAAATGTCAATGTTAGTTCTGAAGGGAATGGTATAACAAAGAGAACAAACCTCCAGAACCCCAATTCATAGACAAGGAAGTTGTGTTCTCCCTATCAGATACAGAGTTTCGAATGGCAATGATAAGGAAGCATATTGTCAGGACTACCTGTTAATTTTAATTTAGGAGGGACCGCTCACAAACCAGGTCTTTATCTGCCCTTGTCTTACACATGACTGTCTATCAGTTATTTTATGAGCAAATGGCCGCTTTTTAAAATTGATAAGTTGCTCTATCTCAATAAAACAGGTTACTGATTACAATGTCAATATACGTAACACGAAAAACAACTTGTATTATGGGAGGATGAAAGCTGGAGAAGGAACAAAGTGGAGAGCAAGACCTGAGATCATAGCTAGGAGAACCTGAAGATGTTAAACTGGAAATGACAGGTATAGCCAAAGATCATGCTGTAAACCTATCAAAACAAACTGATATACTTTGCAGTGTAACATCTCAAGGAGAAAAGCAATTTTTATAACATGAATTAATGAGAAAGCTTCATCCTCATATAGCCATGTGTGTGTGCACCCCACGTATACACACACACACTACACATATTATTCAGTAGTCAATACTGATGGTCAGTTCTTGCGAGTGTACCGAAAAAAAAACTTTCCCAAGTTAATAAAACAATTTTGAAAAACATCATTTTCCTGAGTCATGAGTCAAGAACCCAAAAAGTCTGGGTAACAGTGGAATATATGTCTGAAACTGAACTGAGAAGCTTAAATATACTATTAATGTAGCAGCGAGGTGCTTCTTAGTGCTACTGATATATTCGCAATTTTTTTTTAAGATTTATTTATTTATGCTGGGGTACAGGTCAGAGGCATGGGGCGGCGAGAGGGTTCACCAGAGACAGAGTGGGGAGCAGAACAGGCAGATCAGCAGAAATACACTGCTGAGGGGAGCAGCAGGCGAGGCAGGAGAGGTCTGCTGCGCCATGTGGGAATCTCCCCAGCCAGGCATCGAACCTGGTAGCCGCTGCCAAGGCTTAACCGCTGCACCACCAGGGAGGCCCTATTCTCACAATTTTTAAGAGCTTTGGGATAGGTTTGTGTCCACCAGTTAATCAGTACTCTGAAATCATTTTTTAGTGAGGTTAAAAAAAGAAACTGCAAAAAGATACTTTAAATTATCCATTCAAACACCCTTCTTTTTGCATTCATAATAGCTATTCACTCACAATTTTATATTTCTGCTTCTCTCTGATATTTGACAGATAATTATCTTTTAATATTTATTACTACTATAATAGTGTAATTACCATCTATTAACTCATAACAATTATATGTATCACCAATATAATTATTGTTAACAAAATAGAAGACTCATAGGGAGAATGGCATTAATATTGATTTACTGATATTAGAACAACAATACAATTGTTACCTTTATATGCCAGCTCAAAGGACTATATTTTCCCTTCTACTCCAAACAATAGTTCTTAGCAACTTTAATTTCAATACCTAAAATCTAAAATCCACTGGCAGAAGCTCAAACTTGAGTACTATATGTATTCACAGTTGGTTACAAGGACTTTCTAAGGACACAGGAAACTGAACCACACAGAACTGATTGGAAATCTGAGGACCAACATTGCCAGAGAGGAATGCAGATGAATGTGTGGAACCCATAGTCTACCACATGGTTTGTCTTCTGTGTCAGCCCTATGGGCCAAACTTCAATTTCATCAAAATGGATTTTTCATGGAATTTGAAAAATCAGACTACAACAGATAAAGTTGTTATTTTGCACCTAACTGAAAAAATATGGAATAAATTTAAATGTGGTTTTTTAAGAGACAGTACAAAATTTGCTGAATTCCTGTTCTCCTGCCAGAGTATTCCTGTTCTCCGGCAAGTATGGAAGCACATAATGACCTAAGTGACTGCAATGAGTCACCATAATCACTGATAGTAGACATTCAACATAAATAAGCATTTGCCAGAAATAAATGTTACAGTATTAAGTCACTGAAATTTAGCAAATATAGTCTATCCTGATATGCATAATTTAATGGTTCCAGAAATTTCTAGAATTCACTCACAAAGCAAGTGTCAACCATCTACTGAGAAGTTTCTTTAAAATAGTAAATACTGATAAATTCATAAATATGTTTAAAACTTGATAAGTACAGAGTACTGCAGATCCACTTGGCAATCTTTATTACTGACAATCTCGGTAGATAATTCAAGCAAGAAGTTCAGTGTCACCCACCGTATGGGCCATCCAAGCTTAAGCAGTATCTCCCTCTGACTTAAATAAAGTTGAATACACAATTAAAGCAAACGGCAAATTAGGACACCTCGGGAAGACCAAAAAATTGACGAACAGCCTTTAAAATTTCACACAGCCTCTACATTCTCCCTTTATAAATTATCTCTAAGCATCACTGTCATATAAATCTCTCTAAAGTCATTATGCCATCTCCTTAATTTAGAAACTATAATATGTCCCTACTATTTTTAAATCAAATTCTCTGACCCTGGTATTGAAAAACTTACTGACCCATACCTTTTGTACCACCACCCTGTGAATACCCCTGACATTCTTATCCAGCCTAGTCAACTGATTTCTTCACCCCTACTAATGTTTTTAACCCCAACAGTGTGTTCTTTCCAATATGCTTCACTCACTACACAATCTCTAAATTCTTGAAATAAAGTGAACACATAATCCAGCATTTGATTATAATTGAGTTTCCAATTGGTATTGTGTACATACATTCTTTTTACCCCATTAATTTGATCAGCATCCCTCAAAGGAAGCAACCTAATTTTCAATGCCTAGCAAACTCCGGACACATCATATATACTTAGAAAATTTGTTAATTTGATATGACCTTTGACAATAGTAGCAATGAATTAAAAGTATTAAGAATGCATCAAAGGAGAAAGTAGAAAATATTAAGAGATTCTAAATTATTTAAGACGAACAAAATCTTATTTATACCACCTCAGAAACAGTGGATTTATGTTTTTAAACTGAAGCGTCCTCTTCCAAACAAAGCCATGACTTGACTCCCATAAGGATCAATATATTCAGAACAAAATTAAAATAAGTGTGGACTCGCCCAGATCTGAAATCCTAGATTTTACTGGAGAAAGTGAACTTGCTAAGAGAAGACAAAATACACTTCTTAAAAACTAGGTAAAACAGGGCCTCGCTTGTGGTGAAACAGGTTAAGAGCAGCGCTGTGGACCTGTTGGCAGCTGCAGTGCGAGTTCCATGCCCGGCTGGGGAGATTTCCACATGGCGTGGCAGACCTCTCCTGCCTCTCCCGCTGCTCCCCCCTATATTTCAGTCGATCTGCCTGTTCTACTCCCCACTCTGTCTCTAGTGAGCCCTCTCACCGCCCCACACCTCTGGCCTGCACCCCAGCTTACATGCATAAATAAATCTTTAAAAAAAAAAAAACTAGGTAAAACATCAACTTGCATCCATTACATTAATTGTCATGCAGAGCTGAAGCAAAAACAGGTGACTTCACAAAACTCCAGTGCACCACTCCCTAGAGGAACAGAACAGACCAGCAGGTCATTGTGTTTGGATCACCAGGTGTAGTGACAACCCTTTCTGCAAAGCCATGTCAAATCAAAACTCAGCTCCTAGTGGGCTCAGGGATGTCCAACTGCATGGTAAGGAGCCAATGCGCTGAAGAGCTCCTGCGCTGGGCTGTCCATTTCCCTTAAGAAGCTCTCCAGTAAATGTGCATTAGGGAAATACCATATTTTAATATCACTTATACATGACCGAGGAGATAGTCCAGATGGACTTTTATATTTTCATATGCTTTATTTACTTATGTTTTGTTAAGTGCTAGTTAACTAATGAAATGTGTTGGCTGACAATTAAATTTGTATAGATAACAAATTTGTCTGGTAGGAATAAATTTGCATAGATGACTAAGAGAAAAACTCTACCCTGAGGACTTCTAAAATTGCATGCAATTATTTTCCAAATTCTATGGATGACAACGTTTTATCCCAAGGTGATAAGTTTCTGATGAATAAAGACTCTTAGGAATCACAGTTTCACATCTAAGATCTGAGTCCTTATCCACACCCTTACTTACCCCTAAAAAAATTTCATAGTCCTATTTTTTAAGTCTTTTGTGTTTGAAAGCAGCAAGAATTAACTTCACTATTTACCAGTCTCAAATCCTGAGCAGAATTCTCATCCTTCAAATTTTGATGAACCAGGGAGACACTATATGAAGTGGCCTGCCTTGTGAAACTAACCTCTAACCGAGATTCAAAGCATTATCAGACTTTAGGACATTGCTATTTCACAAGTTTTGAGTATGTCCAAGGAGCAAATGTTTCAAAATGTACCTTCACATAAAAACTGAAATGAAATTTGTGGAATTCTGTGAAATACATTAATGCAAGGGAAGAGCTTTTTCTATGATAATGCAATGTTTGAAATGAAAATGTTTATTTAGCTAAGCCATTCATGCATCTGCCTTATTTCCCCACTTTTCTTTAGAAGAATTATCACCAACTAGGGCCTCCCTGGTGGCACAGCAGTTAGGCGCTGTGCTGTGGAGCTGTCAGCAGCAGTGACGCAAGTTCAACGCCCGAGATTCCCACATGGTGCGGCAGACCTCTCCTGCCTTGCCAACTGCTCCCCTCAGCAGTGTATTTCCATCGATCTGCCTGTTCTGCTCTGTCTCTGGTGAACCCTCTCACCGCCCCACTCCACTGGCCTCTACCCCAGCTTGTATGCATAAATAAATAAATGTTTAAAAAAAATTTCTTTAAAAAAAAAAAAAAAGAATTATCACCAACCGGGCTTGCCAAATGAAGCTTCCATCATTACTGCCACTCAATTATTTACTTGAAATGTGCGAGGATTCAGGCAGGTTGTGGCAGAAATAGTTTTTGTTGTATGATCACCTTGATAAAATGTTGTGCAGATAAACGCATATCTCTTTTAAGCAATTCCATTTCCCCAAGGGATGCTTTACAATTCATCTATAACTTTTCCCTTTAGAAAACAAGATAACAATAATAATAAGGAACACCAAAACTAATACTGAACCATCTGGTGATTTTCATGTAAGAAGAAAATAATTTTTTAAAATACCATTGTAATGTCTACTCAGACAGAATGAAGAAAAACAAAGCATGGCTCAATTCAGGGAAAACACAAACTTTGCATGATTTTGAGCAAACCATCTAACTGTTCTATATGTAGATTTTCTCCTTTGTAAAAAAAAGAATAAGGCTATTTACTACATTTGATTATTATAATGATAAAATAAACTCCCACGTGAATATTTTTATTCTTTTAAGGAAATAATCAGAAGATATCCAAATTATATGCTAGTTGACATTGGATTTAGAAATGTGTTTAGGGGCTCATTTCCAATACCAGGAAAACAAAAGCAATTATTAACAAATGGGACTACATCAAACCAAAGAGGTTTTGCAAAGAGAAAAAACTCTGCATAAAAAAAAAAAAAGACACATCCACAGAATAAGAGATATGTCATACATTCAGCAGGGGGTCAATATACAAAATATACAAAGAACTCCTAATACTCAACAACAATAAACAACCTAATTAAAAAGTAAGCAGAAGATTTTAATGGTCATTTCTCCCAAAAAGGCATTCAAATACCAACAGGCACATAAAAAGATGTTTATCATCTCTTATTATCAGGGAAATGCAAATCATAACAATGAGATTTTCCTCACACCTGTAAGAATGATTATTATCCAAAAATAAGAAACATGAAATTTTGGAGAAGATGTAGAAAGAAAGGAACCTTTGTACAGTGTAAGTGGGAATATAAATTTGTGCAGTCATTATGGAAAGCAGTATGGAGATTGCACCAAAAATTTAAAATAGAAATTTCATACAATCCAGGTAACCCACTTCTAGGTATTTACCTAAAAAATAGAAAAACACTAATTCAAAGAGACATATGCATCTCCATGTTTACTGTAGCACTGTTCACTATAACCAAGGGCTGAAAACAAACTCAGTGTCCACTGACAGATGATTAGATTTAAAAACATGGAATATAAACACTATGGTATATGTACACAATGGAATATTACCCAGCAATAACAGAAAATCCTGCCTTTTGCAACAATGTGGATGGAACTAGAAGGTATTGTGTTTAGTGAAATAAGTCAGACAAAAAAAGAAAACCACTGTAAGATTTTTCTTATATGTAGTATACAGAGAAAACTAGCAGATAGATTAAATAAACAAAAATAAACTTTTAGACAACAAAGACCAATTGATGGTTACTCTTGGAAAGGGGGGTAAATTGGGTAAAATGGGGCAATTGTACCATGAAGGGTATAACTGGACTTTAAGTGGTGAACTTAATATAGTATATACAAATGTTGATTTTTTTTTAATTTTTTTAAAGATTTATTTATTTATGCATACAAGCTGGGGTACAGACCAGAGGCATGGGGCGGTGAGAGGGTTCACCAGAGACAGAGCGGGGAGCAGAAGAGGCAGAGTGACAGAAATACACTGCTGAAGGGAGCAGCGGGTGAGGCAGGAGAGGTCTGCCATGCCATGCCGGAATCTCCCTGGCCGGGCTTTGAACTCTCGTCGCCACTGCGAACAGCTCCACAGCGCAGTGCCCAACCGCTGTGCCATGAGGGAGGTCCCAATTGTTGATTTTTAATGATTCATACCTGAAACTTGTAGAATGTTATAATGCAGAGTTACTTCAATAAACATAAAGTCTTAGGGGGCCTCCCTGGTGGCGCAGCAGTTGAGCACAGCACTGTGGAGCTGTGGGCAGCAGCGATGTGAGTTCAACGTCCAGCCGGGGAGAAT
Source organism: Scalopus aquaticus (assembly GCA_004024925.1). Taxonomy (NCBI): domain Eukaryota; kingdom Metazoa; phylum Chordata; class Mammalia; order Eulipotyphla; family Talpidae; genus Scalopus; species Scalopus aquaticus. The sequence continues at coordinate 11,151 of PVIJ01015776.1, forward strand.
CCCACATGGTGCGGCAGACCTCTCCTGCCTCGCCTGTTGCTCCCCTCAGCAGTGTATTTCGGATCAGCCTGTTCTGCTCCCACCTCTGTCTCCGGTGAACCCTCTCGCGGCCCCACGCCTCTGGCCTGTACCCCAGCTTGTATGTATAAATAAATAAATCTTAAAAAAAAATAAAATAAAGTCTTAGGGCCTCCCTGGTGGTGCAGCAGTTAAGCACTGCACTGTGGCGCTGTTGGCAGCAGCGACGAGAGTTCAACGCCCGGCTGGAGAGATTCCCACATGGTGCGGGGCAGACCTCTCCTACCTCACCCACTGCTCCCCTCAGCAGTGTGTTTCCGTCGATCTGCCTGTTCTGCTCCCCACTCTGTCTCCGGTGAACCCTCTCGCCGCCCCATGCCTCTAGCCTGTACCCCAGCTCATATGCATAAATAAATAAATCTTAAAAAAATAAATAAAAATAGTCTTCAAGGAATAAAAATGAAGTCATTAGGATTGATTGGAAAAAAATATTGTCACAGTAAAAAGGATGCAAAATTGTATATACAGCATGATATTAATTTTGAAATATATACGAACTGGAAGAAAATATCAGAATATACTATTTCTATGTCTGAATGATTTTTATTTTTTTTATACTTGTCTTTTATCTTTTTAATGTTCTAAAATTACCAAATAGGGCCTCCCTGGTGACACAAGGGGTTAAGTCGCAGCACTATGAAGCTCTCCACAGCAACGGCAGCACGAGTTCGATCCCTGGCCAGGGAGCTTCCCACATAGCACAGCAGACCTCTCCTGTCTCGCCTGCTGCTCCCCTCAGCAGTATATTTCAGTACATCTGTCTTTTCTGCTCCCGACTCTGTCTCTGGTGAACTCTCTCACTGCCTCCCGCACGTCTGGCCTGCACCCCTACTCTTGTATGCATAAATAAATAAATCTTTAAAAAAATTAAAAAATAAAAAATTACCAAATATTTTTAAGGTTTCTAGGAGAGCAATAAGTGTTATTCTGAAAAATCCTTTACCTGATACAACAAAAATTGAAGAAAAATGAATACTTTATCATTTAGTTTGTTACAAAGTAGCATACCAGGTTATCAACCTTGGTTATTTGTACTCTCCTCTTGGTACTCCATTTAAATTCCTTTTTTAGGAAGCACTATGTGATCACGCTCACCAGCAGAACTGAATCCTTTCTCCACCTACAACCCACCCTCTAATGGCCTCAACACACTGCACATGACTGCTCAGGTCTGGGACTTGTACATTAGCATGATGATTTGTCCTATGTTAAGGAGAACTTAAGAAACCCTCCTATGAAACAGCTCCCTGTATTTGGTGTAAGGATATCTCTCAAAGTGAAATATGCTGTGTCCTCTCACAAGGATCAACTGGGGAAAATTCTCTCTGGTCTCAGTTTCAGCAACAGTCATCCTTCTCTCAAGAAACATGTTTTATTTTAATCTGCGAACACAGTGAATCATATAACTAGCCCACTTTCCTTCAACTCGTTGGCTGCTAAAAAGCTTATTGTTCCATCTGTAACCTACCTCTGGCAAAAAATTGCACGACACAATTTTATTATGTGCCTCTTGCCTAGAAGTGCATTTTCCTTCCAGGCATTCTCCTCCCACTTAACACAATCTCCTCACTTTTAAAAAGCTATCTTATCTTGGTATTTGAATGTACCTTATGCTCTCTTAAATCTTCTTTAAAACCATTCATATTATGCACACACACACGCACGCGCGCACACACACACTAATGAAAAAACATGGAATCATTTCTGTGCTATTATTTTCTGTACTATTATGTAATAAGTTTGTATTTTCTATGTAAGAGTCAGCCTTATTTGATTAGTGTGTTTATTATTCTTTGTGAACACAAAATATTTCCACGTTGCATTTTTTTAAATGTTAGAACAATTAATTGGAGGAAAATGTTTTTTTCCAGATGGTTGGTGACTTGTCAACAGGCCATCATGTAAATGACACTGTTTTCCACCACATCATAAAATGATTAGGTAGAAATTTTAATTTATTCTAATGATCAAAATCTTAATTTACAATAACACCCATGTTTTAAAATATTCAGACATCTGTTCCAGTTACATTGCAATGGCAAAGATGAATTTCTTTCTTCTTTGGCAAGCTCAACCAATATATCTGTTATTTACAAGCATTTTGCCTCATCTATCAAGGTTGCTCAGAGCAGACAGCATTTAGTGACTAAGTAGAGCATGGCAAAGAATGATAAAAAAAAAAAAAAGAAAAAGAAAAATTATTCCAGCTATAGTTATCTTAATTCAGGAAAGTCGATATGTTAAATGTTAAGTCTCCCATCAAATATTTCCCAAAGGGAAGTTTGACCACTGTCTTAATAAGCCTCAATAAATATAATTAGTGAAGTTGGAGCAATCTTTGGGCTGGGTTTTCTTTTCTGCTGGTTGGGTCCATAGCAAAGTTTAAATTAAAATGAGACCTCTAGAAACCTCAAGAGACCAAGACACAGTGAAACTAAATGGGTATTGGCAATAGGGGGAGGGAAATATTTTAATGGAACATTTGATTTCATGAATTTAAATCCTGTGGCTTATGTTACAAAGCAAGTTTGGTGTCTTTGGATTTTTTTTTTTCATTTTATTCCTACTTTATCATATATCTCCCTAGAGGCAGCTCCCTAAAAGATATCTGGAGAGGCAAAGAAAATGCCATCAGTTATCAGTCCCCTAGGAGAACTTTCCTTCAAAAGAAGGCCCTCTCCAGGTTATTTATGGATAAATGCAATTCTACTTTCTCCGAAGTATTCCCCAAGTAACTAAATAAAACATAGTAAGGATATTTCTAGATACAGAGAAAACATGTATAATGAAATACTTGTGAGACAGAAAGAAATAGATGAAATGACATCTTTGTTCACTTTCAATTTAGACAGCACATAGGCAACAGTAGCGCATAACTCTCTAGGAAGAATCAGGTCTCAAAATTATGTAGGGTGGTATGAAACAGTTACACCACAGCTTAGCTAACCTGAGGTCAAGGTATGGAGCAGAAAACCAGTCTTGGAAAATTGAAGCTAACAATAATGATTGGAGCTCCCATTTATTATCATTTACTCTACACTAGGCACTGTGCTGTATACTTTACACAACTTTTCTTATATACTCTTTATCACAGTCTCAGGGTGAATTTTTTTTTCCCTTTACATCCCCACTCTTCTGGGCCACAATAAAGGCAAGAACAACATTGTAGGCATGAGGTTGACTCCAGTCTGCATCCCTTGCCAATTTACATAAGACAGCCCCAAAGATACAATCACCATTAATTTTTTCACATTACAGTTAGACATTTAAGTTCAGGAAAACTAATTTATAAAAGCAAGACAACTAGTGAGTTAGTGAATGGCAGAACCAGACTTCATAACTATACTTTGAATCATGTCTGGAATATCAAGAGACAAGAATAGGGGCCTCCTTAAAGAAGTAGTGCAAATGGCCAATGAATATATATAGTAAAAATATATCTTCTCTAGTAATGAAAGAAATTAAAATGAGACAAAACATGTTATTAACCAAATTGGGGACATTTTACTTTGTTGAATGTTTTTTTAAAGTAGTAGGTACTTCCTTCTGGTGGAAACATAGAGTGACCACTTCCGGGAGGACAAATTTACAATATTAATTGGCTTGACAAAATGAATATTAACAGTTATTGACTGTACTTACATTTTTTGCCATAGGAAATAATAAAAGTGAGTCAAAAAACACAGAAAAATGAAAACTACATGCCAATATCTTAATGAACTTAGATGAAAAAAATCCTTGACAAAATGTTAGCAAACTGAATTCAATATATTAAGATAATGTACCACAAACAAGTGGGGTTTGTTTTAAGGATACAAGAATGGCTTAACATATGTAAATTCACAAATGTGATTCATTGAAACAATAAAATGAAAGATAAAAATTATGTATTCATATCAAAATATATATATAAAAACTCTTGATAAAATTCAGCACCAATTTACGACCAAAACTCACAAGAAAATGGTGATAGAAGGAATATGCATAGAGTTTAAAAAAAAGACTATATGTAAAAAACCAATAGATAACATCATACTTACTGGGGAAAAAAATGAAGGTATTTCCTAAGATAAGGAGCAAAACAAGAATACCCACCCTTATCACAATTATTTAACATAGTTTAGAAGTCCTGGCCAGACCAATTAAGCAACAAAAAGAAATAAAATATATCTAGATTAGAAATTTAGAAGTAAAATTGTCACGATATCCAGATGTCATAATATTACATATAGAAAACTAAAGAGTCCATCAAAAAAAACCCTGTTATATGTAACAAACAAATATGGTAAAGTTGCAGGTTAGAACATTTGTATTATTTCTATATGCAAGTAAAGAACTAGTAGTAAAAGAGATGTTCAAAAGAATATAATTTATGATTGCATCAAAAAACAATAAACTACCTAGGAATAAACCCTACCAAGGAAGTGAAGGTACGGTACATTGAAAACCAGAAGATGCTAATAAAAGAACTGAGAGAAACAAAGAAATAGAAAGTCATCAATACTCATGGATTGGAATAATTAGAATTGTCAAAATGGCCATCTTACCTAAAGCAATATATAAATTCAATGCAATCTCTGTTAAGATCCCAGCAGCGATCATACTCAGTGAAATAAGCCAGAAAGAAAGAGAAAAATATCAAATGGTTTCACTTACAACAGGATTATAGGGAGGCCGGGTGGGAGAGAGACAATCAGTGTGGGGGGGGGGGAGGAGGGAGGCGGAGGGAGGGAAGGAAAAGGGCACAAAATGGAATAGAAAAGAACACAAGGGCCATGGAGATGGATCACGGGTGAATTGGTGGTGGGCTACCTAAGGGGAATACAAAATGTAAAAGACATAAATAACAATAAAAATGTATATTAAAAAAAAAATCCCAACAGCATTCACAGAAATAGAACAAAAATGCGTAAAATACTGAGAGAAAAGAAAAATAATGGAGGCATCATACTCCCTGTGCTCAAACTATACTACAAAGCTACAGTAATTAAATCAATATGACATTGGAATAAAACTGGTGCACAGATCAATGGAATAGAACAAAGAATACAGAAATAAAATTACACATATATGAACAACTAATTTATAACAAAAGAGTCAAGATCATACTATTAAGAAGGTTAAGTCTCTTCAGCATGTGGTGCTGAGAAAATTTCACAGTCATATGCAAAGGAATGAAATGACCACTATCTTACACCACATAATAAAATGAATTCAAAATAGATTAAAGAGTTAAATATGACTCCCAAACCATAAGATATATAAAAGAAAGTACAGGTAATAAACTCTTTGACATAGGTTTTAACTGTCTGTGTTTTCGTAGGTTTTATGTCTGTGTTTTCATTTCAAACTACAAGAGAATATAAGTAAATGGAACTACATCAAACTGAAATCTTGTGCACAGTGAAAGAAACCATCATCAAAACAAAAAGACAGCCTAATTAATGGGAGGAGATTTTTGCAAATCATATCTCAAAGAAGAAATTAATACCCCAAAATATAAAACAACTCATACCACTCAAATAAAAAATTTTTTTTTAATGGGCAGAGGAGCTAAATAGGTATTTCACTAAAGAAGACATAGAGACTGCAAACAGACACTTGAAAAGATGTTTTAAATGAAAAATCAAAAACAGTGAGATTTACCTTATACTTACCAGAAGTACTATTATAAAAAAGTCAAGAAATAATAAAAGTTGGAGAGGATAAGGAGAAAAGGGAATCCTAGTTTACTACTGGTGGGAAAGTAAATTCATGCCACCACTATGGAAAACAGCATGGAGGTACTTCAAACAATTAAAAATAGAAATTTCATTCAGTATAATTATTCCACTTCTGTATATTTACCTGAAGAATAAGAAAACACTAATTAGAAAAGATATATTTACACCCAATGTTCATTGCAGTACTATTCACATTAACCAAAGTTTTACAAAAAATTTGTGATATTATTATACAAAAGTTGATTATAATATATAATGTTATGAAACTTGGGTCTCCCTGGTGGCTATGAGAAAGAATACACATTCAATATAGTCCAAATTTTGTACATTTTAAAACTATATTCATTCATTCAAGAAATATGTATTGAAAACCTGTGAAGCAACAGCCAAGAACAAAACAGAGCGTTTATACTCTCATTAGGAGAACATAGATAATAAACAAAAATGATATATGTAGATTATATTATACGGATCTGACCAACAGAACTGTTCTAAAACAGTTCAAACCAGTCCAAACTGATTCTGACTGGCAGTTTCATCTGGTCAGAACCAGTTAGAACCGGTTTGAAGTGGTATTACCTGGTGACAACCAGTTTGAACCATTTTCCTACATTAATAAACTTAGGAGAAAACTATATCTATGTTCTTCTTCCATTTGTATTTGTTAGCATCTTTCAAAATCCAATAGTATAAAAATAGAAATAATTATTCACATGGAGGAAATATTTAATATTCAACTGCCCTTTAAAAATCCAAAATATATAGTCACCATTCCTTATCAGGACAAATTTAAATAAATAAAACTTCTTGGCACCATCTCCCCTGGGCCAAGGTCAAAAATTGCTGTCAACTAACACCTGGCTTAGCCTATACTAAAAACAGCTTAGAAAGGCAACCATTGTCTTCCTGCTATGCCAGAGGACCATGGGGAACATTCACAGTCACCCAAGTTTTATTGTGAAACTTCAAAATAAACCACCACTGAGACTAATAATCCCAGGAAACATTCCAGTCAACAATGAAGTTGGCCTTGACGTTGACACTTTCTCTAACAAAAGTTTAATTAAGATTATTATGGGATTTCCCTCTATCCTCAGGGAAACATAATTTCAACCTCATAACTCAATCAATGGAACAGTAGGATTCATTTGAAAATTTTCAACATAGTCTTCAGCAATACATCTATTTATAAATTGGGGTATACCTCAATATACACAGATTGCCTAAAGCTCCAACAAGAACATCAAAAGTAATTTGAAAAAGGGAATTGATTTTTGTGTGGAAAAAATAACATCATTTAACACATTCAGCTTGCCTAAGGAAAGAACAGCTTACAAGTATTCTATGAACTGTAAACACCACAAAGACTAGAAATATAGAGAATGAGAGGAAATTAAGGAAAACTAGATGCAGGCTCGCTATCAGGAAAAAAGAAAAAAACTATGTCCATAGCATGAACAAATTCCCACTGGGATTGATTAGGATATTAAACAGTCTCACTCAAAAACTAGTAATGACTCTAACACTAGGAATAGGTAATAACTTTTTTTCTTAGGTAATACTGGTTTACAACATTGCATGTGATTTAGAGATACAGGATCCCCCTCTTCAGGCATTGTTATCACACCTCACCCACCACCATGGCCTCCGCAGTCCTCCACCATAGTCCATTGGGTTCCTCCCCCACTTTATCCTCTCCCATCTCTCGCCCTCTCCCACTCTGGTAGCCTCAGTTCTACTGTCAGATTTCTAGGGTTTATTATTATTTCAGCTTTACTTGCCCCTTTGTCTTGTTTCATTTCCCTGTGTTCCACTTAGCAAAATCCCCTCCATTTCCATCCATTGTCACAAATGGAAAGCATTTATCTCTGACAGCTGAGTCATTGTTTATATATACCACATATTCCTAATGCACTTATTTGTCAATTGAAGTTGTTTCCATAGCTTGGCTATTTTAAATAGTGTTGTAATGAACACATCAGTGCAAATGTCCCTTTGAATTATTGTTTTTGTATTGTTTGGATAGATATCTAACAGTGGACTTGCTGGATGATAGGGTAGATCCGTTTTTAATATTTTGAGAACCTTCCATACTACTTTCCATCAGGGCTGGACAAGTTCAGATTTCCACCAAAGGTGCAGGAGGTTTCCTTTTTGTCCACATCTTTGACAACACTTGTTCTTTCTGGTCTTTTTTATATAGGCCATTGTCACAGAGATGGCATCTCATTGTGATTTTGTTTTGCATCTCCCTGACAATAAGTGATGAAGGGCATTTTTTTCATATTGGTCATCTGTATGTCTTCTTTGGAGAAGTGCCTATTTAACTCCTCTGCCCATTTTTTGATTGGGGTTAAAGTGACTGAGTGTGGCCCAGGGTTGGAGAGGAGGTCATTCTATTTAACAGGCTCACCACTCCATATACGCAAAGGTAGCATTCTTGGAATGAGCACTGGCATCTTATGGCTGGCAATGCCAAAAGCACTTTTATAGGTAGTGGGTATGGACAAGAGAGCACCTGGCAGAACAAACAGATGGCATATGGCCTCTGACAGGCTGATTTGTGGGCCTACATGAGGCACACCTTTGGAGATACCTAATCGAGTTAATGGGAACCAATCAAGTTAATGGGAACTGATGCCATACTAATTTTAGGTAGAGAAAGGGAAGGTGGCTTTATTTCATAATCACACACTAGTGCATAACAGCATATTTATTTCAATGACGGTCTACTTGAGATATATACGACCTCATATTTGAACTGCTGCAGTAGCCTCCAAACAGCCTCCCTGTCTCCGGACTCTCCTGCAGGCAGATTGCATGATAAAGTCCCATAAAAGCATTTCATCATTAAGTTTTCCTACTCAAAACATTCCACAAAACCAGGCATGCCAGTAGGAGACATAATGTGACTTACTTATTGAGAAAGGGTTGGCAGGATAATCAGCCATCCCAGTTTTCCTACCACTGTCCCAGTTTTAGCACTAAAATCTCACCCCCATCAAACTGAAAATGTTGATCACCTTTGGTGACCATCAACTTCAGCTTGGGATTGGTGTGTGGGTATAAATTATTTTAATGATGTGCTCCAACATAGAGAAGACCCATTAGCAGCTGCTATTTTTACATCAAGGAGCAATGAAATTTAGTTGCTTGCTTTACATAGGCAGTTTCGTTACTATAGTAACAGAGTGGCAAACTTGATCATTCAAACATATAAAACTGACAAATCTTTCAGTGTTTGCTTCATATGTTTAAGTCTTAATACTTGCTAACTCTGAACGTGCCCCTTGCATTGTAAAATCACATTATAACATTTTAACAATTTACCGTCTAGAATACCGTTAGCAACAACTGGTTGTCTTATTTATAATTGCTATTAAAGCACATTTTTCTATTGAGATTTTTAGGACATCATTTTAATTTTAGGCATATGAATTGTGAACTCTCTGAGGACATGTTTGAACAAGTATATTCTTTGTGAGGCAGTCCTAACATACATCCATGCATAGTGGGTATTCTGTACATTTTCATGGCTAAGGATTCTGATACTGTTTATTTAGGTCCTACCTTGCTCTGCTTAAAGAGTTTAAGGAGACTTAAAAAATACAAGATAAAGAAAAAAGAAAAGGAGAGAAAGGGAAAATATGACTAGGAAAGTAAAATGGGGGTCGGGAAAAATGACAGTACAAAAAAAAAAAGAATACTAAGAAGCTTCATTTCCCCGCAAAAATGGGCCACACATCTCTTTCTAAGCCATCTAACAAGCAGTTCAATAAGAATATACTCTATTATTATATTATTTAATGTCCAACTTGTAAAAACAAACCAGTAACTTAGAGAAAGTGTAAACTTATTGAAAGAGGACATCTTGACAAAAAGAATGCTTTTTAAGCATCAATATCCTTAAAACAACGGCCAACTATGTCACCTAAGAGGAGTGCCTGATTATTTACATAAAATGTCTTACTAATCTAAAAAGATAAAATAAATGAGAAGTTCTGGAAATTGTTAAACAATGATCTTGACTTTGCTTATTTCTCCCTGGTGGCGCAATGGGTTAAACAAAGTTCTGTGGAGCTGTCGGTGGCTGCAGCTCGAGTTCAATACCCGGAGGGGAGATTCCCACATGACACAACAGACCTCTCCTGCCTCACCCACTGCTCCCCTCAGCAGTGTATTTCGGCAGATCTGCCTGTTCTGCTCCCCACTCTGGTGAACCCTCTCACCACCCCACACCTCTGGCCTGCACCCCAGCTTGTATGCAAAAATAAATAAACATTAAAAAAAAAACCTTGGTGTATAAAAAAATTAATTTATAAAATAGAAAAAGCACAAGGTGATAGGTAATAGCCAACATGGACTTAAAAGAAATCATATAAGACATTTAATTTTCCCCTGTTAAAATGATAGGAAAGAAATTGTCTATGTAGCCTTGAAAACTGTTGGTCGCAATGTGCAATAAAATACCCATAAAAGCAATCATTTGCATAGGTCTTTATAGTTTGCAAAGAGTTCCATATCCAATTCTTCACTTGGCCTTTTTATGGTGCTGATGTTACAAAACAGGAAATTGAAACGAGTAACTCTTCCAACTTGCAAATATTGATTTCATATTCAAACTAAGTTCTAACTACAGCCCATAATCACTACACTGCCTCTGACTAATGAATGAATTAGTCACATTGCACAAAATAGATTCTTTTACAAAATAATATAAAATATAAAATTGGCAGTGATATTTTACTATATAGGTGTATGTTATATCACATTGTGGAAGGCTGGGTGAGGATTTATGGGCATTCTCTGTATAATTTGTTACAAATGCATGTGAAACTGCAATTCCCTCATAATAAAATGGTTTTAAGACAGTATCCTTTCAATTATATTTCACAATGATTTTTCTTTTGTGAGGTTATAGGTAAAAAATAAAATTTCTGGCCCTCCATTTCTCTCACACTTTAATCAGAAAGACAAGATATGAAAGCAACAATATTGAAATCTAGGACTTTGTGAAAAGGGAAATCAGAGAACATATGGGGCGGGAAAATGGTATGAATAAATTTTCTTCACCTAGAAAATAAATTCAAAGGACATGCACTTGAATTCAAAAGAGATAAAAACTTTATAGTGATCCTTCTCATAATGAGACTTAATATTTCAGCTGTTTTAGCAAAAGTACCCTTCTGTCTAGGACAAGGAAGGGTCAACTGATGGAAGAATACAGACTCATCAAATGGCTTCTTTTGATTTGTTCCACAGTGACCCAGAGTCATCTATGGGTCAAAATACCATTTGAGTGATGATTCTATCACTTCATGGTGGTGGAATTTGAGCAAAGTATGTGAACTCCTTGGACTTCTATTTTCTTATTTTGAAATAATGACAATGCTTACAATGCTACGGTGTGTAAACTGCAAAATACTAGAGAAGTGCCAGTTATTACTGTAATCTTATAATTCAGAGAGTTCAAAAGAGACAGATTTCATTTCTTATAAGGTATTTGAGATAACTTTTAAGAAAGAAAAAGTGGGTTAACCATTTATGCAGTGGGATATGAGAAACACTGAAAACCAGCACACCAGTAGGAAATAAGTCCATCCCTGACCCTTAGTCTACCAAAATGCTTGATATTTCACCACTGAAAATTCACTTTTCTCCAATGTATTTTCAACACTCTAGGTCTTATTATTTAACACTTAGGTCTTATCAATTATCGCAGCCCCATATTAAATAAAGCCTAATACATAAAGTGTCCCAAAAATACTGTGTATCCATTAGAAAGGCACCTATATCTCTAGAAATCCCAAGTTTAAACTCTAATAGGACTGTAAAAGATGACATGCTGAGGTTTTGTGAGCCACTGACTCTTTAAATAGTCAACTACAGTCCTGACACTGCAGTGCAACGCCCTGTTCCCCACTCCAGAATGAAACACTCATTCCCCCAATCACTGAGGGCTAGTGGTTCAGGACCGTCAGCTAAGTCTCTCTCCTGCGCTTGCCCTCACTAAAGAGAGTCACCTCACCTGAAATTATACCTTCTCCTCAGAAGTATAATTGCCCAATTTTTGTGTTTTAATTTGGGCCAATTCTAAAGGGACATACCTGTTCAAAACCTCTTGAGCCCTTGTTGCAACTTAGTGTTCTCCAGAAAAACAAACCCAATCAGAAGTACCTATACATATATGGTGATTTATTATGAGAAATTGATTCACATGATTATGGAGGCTAAGAAGTCCTTTGATCTGCCTATCTGTAAGATGGAGTTTTTAGCAAGTTAGTGGTATATTCTGTCTGAGTCTGAAGGTCTAAGAACCATGAGAGCTGCTGGTATCAACCCCAGACTTAGGACAGGAGACCTATGCCTCAGCTCAGCCAGCCAAAAAAAAAAGAAGTGAATTCCTCTTTCCTCTGTCTTTTGTTCTGTTCTGGGCTGCAGCAAATTTGATAAGGCCCACCCACATTAGGGAGGGCAATCTGCTTTACTGAGTTCAACAATTCAAATGCTTTCTCATCTACAAACACCCTCACAGACCCGCTCAGGAGTAAGGTTAGCCAAATATTTTGCCACCCCATGAACCTGTCAACTTGACACATAAAATCAACTATCACATGAATGCACTGGAGTTCAATATCTCCATCTACTCAATCCTCCCTCCTTCAGTACCTCATTGTAGTCAATCCCTAGATAGCTTCCCAGCAAATGCTCTGTATATAAAATGTTCATATCAGGGTCAATTTCTTGGGAAAACTTACCTGTGCCACCTACTGCTTCTGTAAATAAAGTTAACATTTCAGTTAGTCACATCCATTTTGATAAGTGCTCTCAAGTATGAAACTATACTGGAAAACTAGCCTGCCTTTTATGCTATTAAAAACCTAATGACTGTTTGAGAAAAAGGTAATTACTGTTATTTTTCTCTGAGAAAGCGTAGCTTTTATTTAAATCTCAATTTTTTTTTTTATCTCACTACAGAAACATGTTAAAAAGACACCTAGTTCTGAATTTTCTTGCTGCCCTTTATCAGGACAGTGTGAAAACGTAATTGCTGATCAATAAGAACTAGGTTTATGGCATTTTTTTCACATATCTCTTTGAGTCATTGAAGTGTAACTATGAAGCTGCCAGTATATATTTCAAGCTGAGTTATTTGGACCTTGTAACTTTAAACACTAAATAAGTATTAAAATTGATGAAAGCAAGTAATTTTTATTGCATTCTGAGAAAAATAACATTAAAGAATGGTTTACTGATTGTAATTTATTGAAATTAATCTGTAACAGGTATGGACACAAATTATAAAACTTTAATTATAATTTTTAAAACATTTCTTTAAGCTTAGGATACAGTTTAGCAAGGAGTCAATGTCAGAGGACTCTTGCTCACGGCGGTTCACCAGTTGTGTGTCATTTAAAGGCAACATACTTAGGAATCACCAAGTTTAGTTCATTCAACCAAGAAATATCACATGAGTATCAAACACTGTGCCTTTCTTAAGAATATAAGAAAAAAGAGCATGTTCACATTTGTTTTCATAGAAAACATCCACCTGAAAGAATTTTGCTACTCCTGTCAAACAGTTCAACCTAGTTTCTATCAGGACGTAATTCTGTTCAGAAGGGAAAATGAACAAACCAAGCTTAGTGGACTCTCTACCTTTTGTGATTTTTTTAAGTCTTAATGATAACCAAATCACTGACTCAGAAGCTCTGATGTGTTAGGGACTGTTAATTAGATACCCCTTCAATCTAAAATCAGATAAGAAAATCTATGTTTAACTTCACAGCCCTGTTCAAATATTTCTAGCAGAATTAAGTCTGGCTTCCAGCAGGGTAAGTCAGTGGTCTCCAATGGTGAAAGAAATGTAGAGTTCTTTTTTAATAACACAAGTACATTTAAAAGATTATTCTTATGTATGACCTACTGGAAGACAATAACACTTTGATTACACATAGGCATTACCTTTTCCATCTTTCTGCACAAACAAAAATGTGAGGTAATAATTATCTTTTCTATTTATCATGGTGAACAAAATAAGAAAAATTACATTTCCATAAAAAGTAACTGGACATTGTTGCTGAAACTTCATCCAATATTTAATAGAGACACGTGATCATATGATGAAAATCCTTGGTAATCTCAAAGATCTAGCAAAGTATATGATCATTACTAATCATCCATGAGATTGAATTATATGGCATCAAACAAGAGACTGCAAACTTTGACTAGCACTGCAAAATCCATCACACAAAATCTTGTTTACCCAAATCTGAAAATGATTGAAGCAGACAAAGTATAGGTCCTTCTTGAATAATCTTCAAAGACTGGCATATTTTCAAAACAAGTAGGAACCAGTCAGCTATAGAGAGGACAAAAAACATAATATGTGCTGTTAATTGCTGGCATTTATATAGAGTTGACAGTAGATATCACTTACCAGAGCAATTACTAATAGCAATTTGCATATCCAGAGCCTATAATGAAATTTTGCTGTTTAATTTTTTTTAATTTACTTTCAACCCGCATGCTAATGTCTCTTCCATTAACATGAAGCATAGTGCAGGACTTTCCAAATTTTTTTACTACACAGACAGAAGGTGATAAAATTTGTACCAGATCCTTCCTGGACTCCCAAAGGAACGAGGGTGGTATGCCTAAAACCAAAGTGAAACACCAGTTTAATATGGCCAGTTTTCTAGAGATCATCTGTTCTATCATTTGTCTGTAATTCACCAACCCATACCAAGCAAAAGGAAGCCCCAAGTAGTAATAATTAAGGTAAAATATTATTATAAAATTATCTTGGCAAAATTATTTCTTGTCTCTATTGAGTTAGTTACAGTGGCATATACAACAAATGGTCCATGAACTCATCAGTCTATATTGTCTGTAACAGCACACTGTCCTTTCATGGTTGTTGGGAAACATGGGACACTCCTGCCAGAAATGTGGAAAGCAGGAGTGACAAGCTAGTCACACACTTTGGCTCATATCTAGTATATTTCAAGTATTGTCCAAAAATAATCTAGATGATTACCTTTGTTCTATAATCAAGTTTTTTTAGTTTAAAGATTGCTTCCTGTATTTAGGTTGTCCTATAGGAATTTCTGTGCCTATTCGGAAATAAATTGCTAGAAAATCTTTTGAATATAAAATCTAGACATGTGTAATACAAATACTGATGGAGAAATAATAACCAAAATATCTAAATACAATGTTGTAAGTCAATGTTACTTCAATAAAAATAATACAATTTAAAAATAGTACATATAAATGTGCATCATTTCAGGATACAATCTCATCATTATAAGATTAACAAAAACCTTAAAGACAAGGATCCTCCCTTCTCAGTATCTTTGCACTTAGTATTGGCTACTATATCGATGTTCATTGTCCTCATGACTTATTCCCTCATTTCATTAAGGTTTCTCAAAAGTCACTTAATTAAGAAGGTATGCTTGGTCCAATGTTCACTTCGCTACATTCATCCCTTCCCTGCAGCTTTCTATCGCTCACTTTGCTTGATCTTTTCTATTGCACTTATCAACACCTGTTACATTGCACATTTTTTGTATAGTGTCTGTCTCTTCCCTATTGGAGTAAAGCCTTCATGAGGGAAAGGATTTCTTTTATTGTTACACCACAGGGCCTATAACACTGAATACAATACCAGTTACTCAAAAAACAGTTGCTAAATGGCCAACAGATACATGAAAAAATGCTCAGCATCACTTATTATCAAGGAAATGCAAATCAAAACCACTATGAGATACCACCTCACACCTGTGAGGATGGCACACATTAAAAATATAGGCAACAACAAATGCTGGAAAGGATGTGGAGAAAAAGGAACTCTTCTACACTGCTGGTGGGAATGCAAACTGGTCCAACCACTATGGAAAGCTGAATGACAATTCCTCAAACTGCTCAACATGGAGCTTCAATACGACCCAGCAAGACCACTTTTGGAAATCTACCCAAAGGACACAAAAACACTAATCCAAAAGGATACATGCACCCATATGTTCATTGTGGCACTGTTCACAATAGCAAAGGTATGGAAGCAACCCAGATATCCAAAAATAGATGATTGGATCAAGAAGACGTGGTACATATACACAATGGAATACTATTCAGCATTCAAAGAAGATAAACACATGCAATTTGCAGCGACATGGGTGGAATTAGAGGGGATCATACTCAGTGAAACAAGCCAGAAACAAAGAGAAATATATTGAATGGTTTCACTTACAACAGTACTATAGGGAAACCAAATAGGAGAAAAGGAGAAAGACACTTTGGGGGTTGGGGGGAGAGGGAGAATAAGGGCACAAAATGGAGTAGAAAAGGACACAAGGGATCATGGAGATGGATCATGGGTGAATTGGTGGTGGGTTACCCAAGGGGAATACAAAATGTAAATGATATAAATAACAATAAAAATATATATTATTTAAAAAAAAATAAAAAGACAGTTGCTAAAAGAATAAATGTCAGCCCACTGTTGGCAGATATGAGAAGGAGGACCTCAAATTTTCCCAAAGTCTGCTGGTAGGAGTATGAATTAGCATTATTTCTTTCAAATGCAAGTGGACAATATTAACTAAAGTTGAAGATACTTTAAAGTTGAAGATATAGCCTAGGACACAATAATTACACTTTTAGAAATATACCCTAAAGAACTCAAGCACAGGAGAAGAAGCGAAGCATACAGCATTGGCTATCACAGCTAAAATAGGAAACAACACTCTATCAGTAAAGCATTGCACAAATAAGTAGTATATTCATACAATGGGATATTATGCAATATTTAAGTGATTTAGAGTCACACACATCAATATATATACACTGAAAAACATAAGGGTGAGTAAAAACAGCAAGCTGGAGAATGACCTATATAGTATGATACCATTAATATAAGGATATATACCACAAAAAATAGTATCCATTGATAATGAAAACATGAGTGATACACATAAACTTCAGGTTGGTGAAGAAGACAAAGGAATAGGCATGAGTACAATGAGGACAAAGAATTTTCACTTATTTAAAGATAATTAAACAATCTGAAGCAAATCAGTCATGACATTAAATTTATATGACAAAACATGAATATTATATTTTCTCTATTGCTTGAAATTTCTATACTTTTATTATTTTTAAATCAGAATTAAATCAGTGGCGTTCTATTCTCCTTATTACTGGTAAGAAATAAAGAGCACTACACTCTACACTATTTCAGTCAGAAACTGGTAATACATTTTCTTTCAGCCTATTATCTGAGAAATGCTCTGAAATCTCCAAATCCAGGATTAACAAGATTTGTTTTCAAGTTATATTTTGCAAACAACAATCAAGTTTGGAGAAGTTTACCCAAACTTTCTTCTTATTCAAAAAATCTACTGTTAGATACTTCTGTCACATTTTCCTTCTTTCACTCTGTAGCGGCAAGAAAGACACCTGGGAGCACAGGTTCTCTATAGAGATGCACAGATGGGTCTAAAGGGAAGGAGTTCTGGAGCCCTCGGTGGCTTTTTATGCTTTTTAATGGTTTTTTTGTGGAGAGGCAACCATGTACAGGGCAGGCAATGGGGCCAGGGGGCCTGGAGGCGGGCAGGCCTCCCAGTCCCCAGCGAATCTTCATTTTCTCAGGCTCTCTGGCGGTGTCCTGTAGCCTCTCTGCTGCACCCCAAACAGTCCTCTGCTCTACTTTCTATTCTCTGCTGCTTCCACTGCTGCTGATTATAAGCCTACTCTCTGGATCAGGTGTGCCCACTCATACAGGCCCACACCCTGTTCCAGGTGCCCGCCATCAACATGTGCATAGGCCTACAGAGGTCCATTATTGAGGGGAGGGTGGAAAAACATGACAATTTTCTCACTTACCCTACACACTGCTTTCTCTAATAATAGAATCTTCTGATAAGCTCTTCAGAGATGAAAATAAATATATTCCTGAGTTAATCCTCTGTGGTCCCAGGTTTCTAATTAAAGCATACTACTCTTGTGTGGTTTGTTTGCAATTAAAGACCTAAGGACATATTGACAACACATGACCAACCCAACCTCAACACATGCACACACAATTTAAAAAGTCACAGGAGGTAGGACATTTTGAAGCTTTTAAAATAACTATAAATGTTCATACATGTCAGTACCATAGATTTCACACCTCCTTGTTTTGCAACAATACTTTTTACCAAGATATCTAAAATTTTTTGGTAGTTTACAAGTCATCTCACCAATGCTTTTGCTGGCATTCACAGTTCCTACTCCGTTTTTCCTTCAATCTTTACATTTCTCTCCTTAAACCCTTCCCTCTTTGTGCTTACTTCAAATTCAATGGACCTGAATTTGAGTTGTATTAAGATGGAGAAGAATCTCTCCCTAGTTGGAACATTCTGAATCCAAGGCAAGACTTTTAAATTCAGAAATAAACCGCTGAATTATGAATTTTTTTCATTATCTGCATTTTAAAATCTATAGTATACGAGAGAAGTAGCTGTATGCAAAGGTAGCTGTTGATTTAACTATCTTGTTTGTTGTGTTGGCAGCATTAAGTCCTTCTAAATCATTCAACACTGATTCCACCACATTGTAACATACCAATGTGGAAGCAGTTTTTAAAAAATTCATCAAAAAATTTTTACTGTCCCATAAATTAGGAAAGAATAAATACATGGCCATAACAAACATTTAGGGGATGGAGGTATGCTACTTTAATGACTCAGAAAATCCCATTATAATGTGATTGTACTTGGAAGGAAAAAAAAAAGGATTTGGAGACCTGGATATTCAAGTACATTGTTTTCTATAAACACATTTTTAGTTATGAATTCATCAAAATGGCTTTAAAATTCAGGTCTACAGATTATAAGTCATCAGTGAGAAACTCTCTCTCTCCATGCAGAGCTACCACTGGGAAATCGGTCATCATGAATATTCACTGAACACCGCAGAGTGCTGGTACACAGAGTGTACCAGACTGAGGTGGAGAAACCAAAAGAAAAATAGTCTATGTACCTTGTGAAAAGGGAACTATTGAATTTGATACACTATAAGATGTCACCCAATGAATAACTTCTTTCCTCTGGAATATTCCAGCTTTATTTTTCATTTATTAATATAAATTTTAAGTGCTATTGATCCACTATGGATGCCTGACATATAAAGGAGTACTGAAAATACTGAGATACTTTAAGTTATTGAATCCAATTTAGATGATAAGAATTGTTCCCTAACTGCTTATACAAGACTGCCCTATCCACTCCCTTCCCATCTTTCTTTTGATTAGGCTATACTACGCAACCTGCCTTGAACCCCATTTCACATAGTTAGTCAAGATCTACAAAGTGTTTTCATCATTATCAAGTGAAAGTGTGAAAACTAGAAAATATTAGAATAGGATCTGTCTCTTTTTTTTCTTTGTATTTATCAAGAACTTATTTTGTATCATTTTATATAATCAGCGTCTTAGTCATATTCTTACTGAAAAAAGTGTCATTGTACAGCAGACACATAAAGGTCTCTGATTTACAGAAGAAGAAACTGAAGTTGAGAGAGGATTTGCCCAAGTCACAGAACTAGAGAGAGGTAGTGACTGGATGTAAACCAAGTCAGACTTAAATCTTATACTTAAAAAGAACAAGCTCCCTACTCTACTCAGGTCAGGCTTTGGCCTCTTTACAATGCCATTTTACCCACAATTGCATTCCTGCTGGCTTGACCCAAATATTTAGACTGGCTCTATGGACAGTCCCCTGTTGACCACATCATAACTGGCCTTGCTAGGCAACATGGGAGATTCAAGACACTTGTTTTCCTGCTCCACTGGAAAGGGGTTAAAATAACATAGAATGAAGAAACAAGGGATAAGTGATGATGAACTATATCCATTATAATTATATGAAAAGATAAACTATAAAATCAAACATCAGTATTATTGTGCAGAATTATTTAACATAACAGTGTTAGAACAACTGCCATAACACAAGTACTTTGTATGAGATGGCATGGTAAAATATCTATCTCAAAAATGCTTCCTAATAAAAGTTTTCATAGGAAATGAATGTTAAAACAAATAAGATTTTAAAATAGAAAAAAAATATATCTACTGTATAAAGCATATACCTCTCTCTACATAAAACATACAAACTGTATAAAACATAATGCAGAATATTATAGTCACCTGAACTCATCCTTCATTTATCTTATTAAACATCATCTCCAAAATATAGTGAAAGTACAGACACTAAATCAACTTAGAAAGGAGAACTACCAAGTCTAACTGCATTGATTAACTGAATAGTGAGGCACTTTCCTACAAAGACATGTATATGCTATCTGGAAGATCTTTCCTGCTCTTCATTTTAAATTTACTGGTGATTGATTTATTATAGAGAAAAAATTCAATCTTTCTGCTTATACTCGGCAAGAGGTGTCAGCAATATGACTTGAAAGAGAGTGAGAGATCTTATTTGATGTGATCAAATAGAAAATCAGTATGTGTGGTTTCAGCTGGATCTCCCAAGTTGCAATATTTACCCTCTACATTTATCTTCCTTTGTTAGTCCTCTTTTTGACATGTTTTGCTACCCCTTTACAATATCTAGCTCATAATCCTGCTCTAAGAACTAACATATTAGGAACTGAACTTTTCTGTCCTTATATACTTTTTTCCAGTTTCATAAAGAAAAAACTGACATATGACATTGGATAACTTTAAGGTATATGATATGATGATTTGATATATTCATATTGTAAAATGACAAATTTTAAAGTTTATTACATACTATTTTGGTTAGGGTACTTATTGCATAACTCTCAAACTGGAATGCCAATTCCATTAGTGAAGGGAGTTTTTCTTCCCTGTATCCTTCTGTATTTCCAGGTCTATCATTAAATTAGCACTTAAAAAAATAATTATTGACTATTGCAAGAGTTTCAAAAGACTTGGAGAACACAATTTTAAGCCATCAAAGGTCCATGACAACATGTAAACATTCAGACTGTTTTGAGGAGAAAGCTTAACTGATGATCTTTATTTATTCCTTTCTTTCTTTTTTTGGTGCAATATAATTGATATATTTCCTGTCAGCTCCTGGAAGAATTTATAGAACAGGGTAGTTACCTAAAAAGTTAGTTCTGAGGTGGCTAATATTTTGAGTTTCAGGTTTAGTGGGCCATTAGCTCAAATGATAAAGGACCAGAAGATTGAATTTGAGGAGACAATAAAAATAAGGAAATGCCTCTTGGAGAAAGGAGATATGTCCCTAGACTAAAGGAAAGAAATGGGGTGTGTATATTGGGAGGGGGGTTACAATAGAAAGAAGTGATTAAGCAGAAGAGAACCTCAAAAGTGTAAGTCAGTCCAAATAAAGTTGCTTAAGAAATGGCCAGCATCTCATAGAAGCAGAGTAGGTGACTGGCAAAAGACCATTAAGCAGAGAAGTACACTAGAAAGTGAGTTGCTTAGGCAGACTGCTCAGCTTTTAATGAGAATATTCTATTGCTTATGCCCAGTCTTGACCCTAGTTATTCTTACTGACATCTTTTACAAAGTTCACTTCATTACCATCTAACAACACAACCATGGGCTGCCATTTGTGAGCTTGCCATCAGTACAAATACCATAGGAAAAGGAGGTGAGACCCTAGACATCTAGGGGCAGGGGGAAGACAATGAAATATCTGCAGAGAATGAAATGAGCAATGAGCAGTGAGATTTCTATGCCACTGTTACTACAAAATGTTGAAGCATCTATTCTCAGTTGATAGGTTCTTGAGGCTTTTGAAGTAATTTCTTCATAACATACTACTGAGACTATTCACCAAACATAGTGGCTTGAATACATGTGTACTTCTATCCCCTTCTAAAATACAATGAAAATAACATTGGAGCAGAAAATACGATAGGATATAACAACAGATAAGAGATACTATAATTTTGGGGCCTCCCTGGTGGCAAAATGGGTTAAGCACAGTGTTGTGGAGCTGTCCGCGGCTGCAGTGCGAGTTCATGCCTGGCCTGGGAGATTCCCACATGGCATGGCAGATCTCTCCTGCCTAGCCTGCTGCTCCCCTCAGCAGTGTATTTCAGTCGATCTGCCTGTTCTGCTCCTCACTCTGTCTCTGGTGAACCCTCTCATTACCCCCACCTCTCGCCTGCAGCCCAGCTTGTATGCAAAAATAAATCTTTTTTCAAAAAGTGGAAATCTTAAAAAAAAAAAAAAAGTGATACTATGATTTTGGAAGATGTAAAATAGTGGTAAAATAGTGACTTAGCAAATCAGAGGAAATGAAACCAGTTGTTAATGCAGAATCCCAGAAAGCATGAAGAATGTGAGACACTGCTAGTACAGAGGGTACAGTGTGAGGAGAGATACTGAAATCAGAAGCACTGGTTGAAATTTTATATAGGAGACCTGAGGTGACGTCATCAACATGGTGGTGAAAGGACGCTAGTATCAACTCTCCCAAAAGAAAAGCTGCCTATAAAGAGACATCAGCCAAACCCAGAGAAGATCCAGAAACGCTACATAAATCTAACAACCTCACGGATGAGCAGAACTTGGAAAGAAGCTAAAAAGACTGATTAAGGAGAAGAAAGAACCACCAGATCCCCTCTCCCCTCCCCTCAACACAAAACCGGACCAGGAGACCAAGACAAGAGGCACCTGAGGAAACCCAGAAAAAAAAAAAAAAAGGTGAGCAGAGGCGTTTTCCCGGGCACCACAGAGTGATAAAACTCGAGACTGACACCAGCAGTCCCTCCAGGTAGCAACAGAGCCCTGGAGAGGGCAGAGTGCACTGGGGAAGTTGGTGGGACACTGAATAAAGTCCCAGGCAGCCGCGGTGTGGTGTGGCCCCTCCCCCCACCTCCATTACGGAGCCAGCACTCTAGCTCCTGTCTGGAACAGAACTCTGGGGTAGTGGTCTACCCACCCCTTCAGTGACACTATTGATAGCTGACCACTGGAGGAAACATGGGAGAAAAAAGAAAAATCTCCCAGCTACAGGGGCGGAAAAAACACAGGACATAAGCCGCAGGCTAGGAACTTTCTGTCCTGTCCCGTGCAAGAGAGCGAGAGCTCCCGAGGCAGTTCCACTGCGCCACTGGCAGAGAATTACCGCAGGAGGCTGTCAGTTTCATAACCCACAGATAAAGACTGTGGGCTAGGCTGCCACAACTGCCCTACAGGCGCCGGAGAAGTGCGGAACAAAAGCCGTGCTTGGTTGGCACTTCCTGCTCTGCCCTGCGCAGAAGAGGGAGCCAGGTCAGGGCAACCCCACCGAGGCAAGCCAAAGGCCTCCAGGCGTGCACGCCCCGCACTGCCACGGTCCTGCCCTCCAGCCGTGCAAACAGCTGCGCCCCACCCTCCAGCCGGCCAACAGCCTCGCCCCCGCCCGCCCTCCAGCTGCCTGCACCGTCCGCGGCCCCGCCCTCCAGCCCCGCGCAATCGTGCACACAGCCACCCTCCAGCCGGCAAACAGCCGGGCCCCCGCCCACCCTCCAACTGCCTGCACCTTCTGTGGCACCGCCCTCCAGCCCTGCACCCGCATGCAGCCACACCCCCACCCTCTGGTCGTGCGTGCTGAGCCGCTGCTGCCCTCTAGCAAGTAGAACCAAGAACCATGCCTGCCGGCACCAACAGCACAGGAATGCAACGAGCAGAGCAAAGCAGAAGGCCAACAACAGGAAGAAAAAAAATTACAAATGACCCTCAAAACAATTCACCACAGAAAGAAAACCCTTCTTCAGAACCCAATAATATGGACATAGAAGATTACATCTGCCTAACAGATAAAGAATTCAGAATTGCCATAATAAAAAAAAATAATAGAATTAAATGAGAAGAACAAAGAACTGAGGAATATAAATGAAGAACTGAAAAATGAGAATGAATCCATAAAGAAGAAAATGAAAGAAATGGAGGATTTACAAAAATTAGTAGAGAGCCATAAAAGTAGATTAAAACACATGGAGGAAAGAATAAGCACTCTGGAAGATAAAGATACTGAAAGAACCAAGACAGAAAAGGAAAAAGAAAAACAAAGGAAGAAGAATGAGGAAAAGCTTCAGGAACTATCTGATACCATGAGAAAAGGAAACATCAGAATCATAGGAATCCCAGAGGGAGAGGAG
>PVIJ01015777.1:0-35095 GCA_004024925.1 Scalopus aquaticus
TACCCCAGAGATCTGTTCCAAACAGGAGCTAGAGTGCTGGCTCCGTAATGGTGGTGGGGGGAGGGGCCACACCACACCGCGGCTGCCCGGGACTTTGTTCCGTGTCCCACCAACTTCCCCAGTGCACGCTGCCCTCTCCAGGGCTCTGTTGCTACCTGGAGGGACTGCTGGTGTCAGTCTCGAGTTTTATCACTCTGCCATGCCCGGGAAAACGCCTCTGCTCACCTTTTTTTTTTTTTTTTTCTGGGTTTCCTCACGTGCCTCTTGTCTTGGTCTCCTGGTCCGGTTTTGTGTTGAGGGGAGGGGAGAGGGGATCTGGTGGTTCTTTCTTCTCCTTGACCAGTCTTTCTAGCTTCTTTCCAAGTTCTACTCACCCGTGAGGGTGTTAGATTTACGTAGCATTACTGAATCTTCTCTGGGTTTGGCTGATGTCTCTTTATAGGCAGCTTTTCTTTTGGGAGAGTTGATACTAGCTTCCCTTCACCGCCATGTTGATGACGTCACCTCGCAAATTCCATTTTTGAAGGAAGATGCTCTTGACCCACAAGGCTAATTAAAGGAGAATAAATGGGGGCTGGGATGGGCGGCTTGGAGCTTGAGTCTTGGTTGGGCCTCAGTAAATGCTGACTTTGTACCTGTACACAGTGGCTTGCTCCGTCCCTCCTGCAGCAGCACATACGTTGTGTGGTGACTAGCAGGGTGTGTACTGGACCCTAATGCTGGGTGTTTGCAGGACAGAAGGGTTCAAGTAAGTGAGCAGAATGGAACCCAGGAACCTCCTGCTGCATCTTGATATCTAGCTCATCAGGATTGCCTATTTCTGTGCTGACAAGAATTCCAAGAGCAGAGACCCAGTCTAGTTTCTCCAAGGAGAACTGAAGTTCTGTTAGTCAAAGAAGGTCAGAAAAGCACTGCCAGCCACTTGCCAAAGAAGGGCAGAGTGGATTTGTTAAAACTAAAAATAAACCTTGATTTGAACTGCTGTTTAGGGGTAGGGAATATAGATTGGTCAAGGCTAAGATTTTGAAGCTATCTCCCTTGCATTTAACTTTGACCCCTAAATCAACTGAGACTGAGGAATTGTTTTTGGAACCAGGTAGGGAGCATGACATCCATATGGCTTTAGCTCTGGTTCAGCACATTGGGGAAGGTGGTAGTTAGTGACAGCATTGTTTTCTTTCTTTTTAAACTCAAATGATATGTGGGATTTGAAAGTCAGAGAGGAGCTGATACATATGTGCCCTTGAACACAGTCCCAGGAACAAACTTACCCAGTTTACTTGAGAAGCTTGTGTTTTTGTGTGTATGTGCCCCCAAATATATAAATTTACATACTATACTGAGAAACCAGTATAGTAACATTGCATGTTTTTGAATGAGAAATAGTAACAGTATGTGGTACCGGATCTTTACTTACAGATACTTGTTAGAAGGTGAACTCAGCTGACCTATTTTATCAAGAAAGCCTCATTTCGGTAGTTCCACAGGAGGGAAAAATAAAAGCAAAGGAACACCTGAGTATATTCCTGGTGATATATTCCAAGTTTTCTTTTTTTATACCTATATATGACAAAATTAATTTGATATTTGAACTCAGGGAAAAAATTAGCTCTCATCATCTGAGATTACAAGTGGTAATCTTTAATAAAAAGAATTGGCTTCTATTTCAATACAAATGGATTTTTTAAAATATTTTTTTATGCATACAAGCTGGGGTACAGAGGCATGGGGCGGCAAGAGGGTTCACCAGAGACAGAGTGGGGAGCGGCACAGGCAGATCAACCAAAATACACTGCTAAGGGGAGCAGCGGGCAAAGCAGAGGAGGCCCACCACGCCATGTGGGAATCTCCCCCGCGGGGCGTTAAACTCGCGTCACTGCTGCTGACAGCTCCACAGCGCAGCGCTTAACTGCTGCACCACCAGGGAGACCCTACAAATGGATTTAAATTCTCTTCAAATAAGCATACCTTCAAAGCAATTTGTTAATTATGGATTGTATAGAGTGATTAGATGAAAATTCAATTAATGGTTTGAAACAAAGTAATGGTATATGAAGAACTGTCTTTTGTAGTTAAAGCACTCTCTCTTTTATTCTTCCGTCCCAGGAATATGCCATAAATCATCTTATTATTGTGATATATTACACTTTTTGTCCTAGTCTTTATTATTTGGGTAGGAAAAAAGTCAAATCTCTGGACAAAAGATTCGGCTCACTGGAAGTATGTTGTAGTGGCCATAGGAGTTTGATTAATAAGCCAAGGGAGGAGGGGGGGAAACGTGAGAAATTTTAGTCTTAAAACAGTGTTCATCATGGGGCCTCCCTGGTGGCCGAACGGGTTAAGCACAGCACTGTGGAGCTGTCGGCAGCTGCAGCGTGAGTTCAATGCCTGGCCGGGGAGATTCCCACATGGCGCAGGAGACCTCTCCTGCCTTTCCCAATATTCCCCTCAGCAGTGTATTTCGGTCGATCTGCCTGGTTTGCTCCCTACTCTGTCTCTGGTGAACCCTCTTACCACCCACACCTCTAGCCTGTACCCCAGCTTGTATACATAAATAAATAAATATTTTTTTAAAAAAGTTGTTCATCAGAGACAGAGAAAAGGCAATGAACCACAGTATTTAGAAGGGAAAGTTGTGTTTTCTTTAGAATTTGGAGTGATAAATGTGTGATGAGAGAAATGAAGCAAGAGTTGAAAAATTCATAGGATGAAAATGCTGATTTTTTTAAAATTCAAGAAGTAGATGGATGAGGGAATCCTGAAAGAGTCAGTTTGCCTTCAGCTTTAGACTGGGTTTTCTAAATTATCTAGAAGTTTGCAAGAGTGACGAGATCTGCCGGGTAGGAGTTCGGTGCCTTCTACCTCAAGATCCAGTGACTGAATTATTTGAATTTTGCTATTCTTGTAGAATAAGGTAGCAAGAAGGGAGACTACAAATTGAAGAATTTGGGAGAATTTAATATGGATGGAGGGACATTTCTGAAGTCCCAAAAGAGCAAAATGAAAAATAGATGAGCAAGTTAATTAACTGCATAAACATTTCTGTGTTTGGGAAAATTTACTTTTTCCTCCAGTTTAAAAATATAAATGATGTTGTTTTCTGCAGTCTACTGAGAATAGAAGGCAAAAATACTGACTTTATGATTAAATGGGAAAAATATGCAGGGGCAGCTCAAATAAAGGACTGCACTGGAATCCCAAGAAAATTGGTTTTTAAACATAAGTAGTCAAAATTCAAGTTTCTTCTTAGTGGATAGTGGCACAAGTAGTGATTAAAGACCCTTTCATTGGGACAGCCAAAAACATAGAGTCCAGAAATGGATAAAAAAGACTCAAGACTTAGCTGTTAGCCATCCTCTGTACAGAACACTCTCATGCTCCCTTCTCTGGAAGGGAAATTGAATCCCTTCCACCTGGGGTCCCCTTCCTCTGAAGTCCCATCAGTCCTTTTCCTTAGCCTCCGTGAGATTCTCTTAGGCTCCACACTTGAAGGGGAGAAGTCTTGGGTTCCTTGGAGTCCCATGGATATAACCAATGCAAAATAATCAGACCTCAAGACTGTCAGGATAGGCCTGGCCACAACGTACTTCTGGGTATTATTTTATTCCAGGAGACTTGTCTCTTCCTAGGTTCTCTCCAAGTATGTCTTTCTTATTCTGCCTTAGAGAGATACCAGCATGGGAAGTGGAGGAACTAGGAATACTTTCAAGGACTATTGAGGCAGAGACCAAGAATTCCAGATCAGTAAGGAGTAGCCTCTCTGTTCTCACCAGTCCCTGGGAGCTGGAGCAGCAAGAGGTCCTCAGCATGTTCACGTCCTTTGGGGGTTCCCTAAAATGCGGTATGCCTCTGTATAATGGCTATTCTACACCATTGTCAATGCAGTTTCCTCTGCCTAGAATGACCCCTTTTTCTCTATCAAACTCCTACTCATCCTTCAAGGCCTCTGTTTAGAAATGCCCTTGTTGCTGGCAGTTGTTGACTTAGGAAATCAATTCAGGAGTTCATGCAGACTGTGTCTTAAAAATATGGTTTATAGTGAGCTCAGGACCAATGTCAGAGAGACCTAGTCAGAGTAGAGAAGGTGAATCGGAAGCAAAAGAGAAACTATTTATTTTTCAGTTAAGTGACAAATCTAATCCAAATGCTTCTTTTGGACTAAAAAGTACCTCTCTAGCCATTGCCAAATTTTTATATTGATACAAATTTCGAAATACTTGAAATGCAGAATAAAATCTTTTATCCTGATGGCCCACCCTGAAACAGTGTGATAGATCTGAGTGAAATTTCTTGTCATTAATTGAAATTCTAAATTCTATACTTTATGAACACTGATAAAATCAGAAAGAGAACAAAAGATGATTTCCTCATGCAAAAATCACTTTAATAAGGATGGGCTGTGCGGCATGAGGGGGGACAGACTTGAATTATAAAGTAACCTCCAAATTCATTTGGAGCCTAAGAAATAGTTACCAGAAAAAAAAAAATCAGTTATGTTCCTGGATCAAATGTGTAGATACTTCCAAAGATAGGCCTTCACATAATTGTAGAAAGGAGAAGCTGACAATCTCGCCCAGCTCAACAGCGTTCCTTTTATTTTAAGGTTTTGTTCTGCTGGCTGCACAGATGTTTTTAATTTTTTTGGGTGTGTTTATATGTTTGCAAGTTTCTGAGTCTGTGCTGATGAATGGAGTTTTTATTGAATTTATATGTAGTTTTCAGATAGTAAAATGTGCTTAAGCTTCTTCAACTTCCCCCTTGCCCCCACCTTGGATTTTGTCTGAGGCAACTTATTCTGTCTTAGTTTCCTCAGGTTTCCCCGATCTGTAACTCCAGATGCTACTAGAATTAAGACATTGGAAGAGGGAGAAATGATGTTGGTGAATTTAGTGGTAGGATCACAAGATGCTAGTTTCATAATTGATGGTTTTCCTCTTGGACATGAAAAATTGACCCAGCAGAAGTGGTCTTCAATGAACAATCTCATGTCACCATCTTCTACAGAAAAGACCATTGACCTCCAAACTGTAGTCAGGGCCTGTGAATGCTTGGGAGGTTCTGGGGAGTCATAGGCATTTTGCTAACTTTTTAAAATGGAATTATGACCAACAGAGTGGAGAGGGGGAGAAAACCCTTCCTCTGCTTGGCCACTTCTCAAGTGTGCAGTGGGCACTTGGCCCTGTTGTGCCAAACACTGCTGGCCACGCAGGGCAAAGGGCAGGTGCCCATGCCTTGGTTCATGGAATGTGAGAGCTTGGCTGTCTAGAGAGAGATCATGCCTTTCTTTTTTTTTTTTATTATCTTTTGATTTTTCTTCTCCTATATGAATTTGAAAACATTTCCTTGCTTGTTCTAATATAGAAGATTATCAAAGGTGAGAAGGAAAAGCTCATGAATACCCCGCCATCTACCAGCCAGGTCCCTCAAATCAATGGCAACTAGGATTGTGAAGCTATTCAACTAAAGCAAATGTGATGACATGTAGAAGAAGATGGAAGGCTAGAGGGAAGAAAGTGAATTAATAGTTAAATGTCTGTCTGCACCAGCCTTTTAATCCTGAAAACTTAGACTCAGAGAAAATAAGCAACTTGCTCAAGGTTAAAAAAGTAATATATGGGACTTGGAATTTGAATCCACAGTGGCTTGATTGCAAATTGGTATGTTTCTACTTCATTGTGCAGTGTCCTTTTTGTTTTACTTATACAACCATTAAAAAACCACACGCACACCACCGCCACCCGGAAACTCTAGTAATATAACAATAACAAAGAAAATTATTTCAATAAAGATGAAAAGAAAATGGAGAAGTATAGTGTGTACAGTGAAAGTGCTTCTATATTTTGTATTGTTAGGACATTGTGAATAAAATCAGTAAGGAAGAGAATTAAAGTATTCTAAGTACAAAAGGTGGATATTGTTAATGTTCACAGAGTGATCTTTAAGTATACTCTTTTTCATAAATGCCGGGAACCTGCAAATGCAGATTTAATCTTCTTTTTTCAAGGTCATCAAGGGTCACTCCAAAGCTTCTGGCCCGGGGATGAGTCTGAGATGATTGGCTGGGCTGTGTGCACTGCTTGCTGAGACCAAGCGAAGATGAAATGTGTTCTCACCAGCCCAAGAGCCACTGCCTTCTGAGCAGCTAGGTCAACGCTGATGACATCTTGGGATCTGAGCTATTTATTTTAGCTTCAGTTGATTAAATTGTATGACAAAACAGTGCCATGAAAATAAGAAAAACTAAAATTGAATCCTAGTTATCTTACAAAGGCAACTAGATAAAAGTTCTTGTAAACAAACCAATGTAGATTATATCCTCTTCATTTGTACTCCCTCTAAAAATGTTCTCACCGACAGGAATACAAAGGCAAGAGAAAGCACTAAAAGGTCATTTCCGAAATGGCTCACTCAGCATCAGAGTTCCATTTAAGTTTCATAGATGCCACCTGCCTTTTCTAGCCTAACGTTGCCAGGTGACCAATAAACTGGGTGAGATAGCAGCTCTCCACAGCTAAGAGTTTCTGAGCCCTCTGCTTCTCCTGGGTAAGAACTCTTGAAGCTGGCATCTCTATGTGCACCCACTTACTAGGTCCTGAGATAAAAACACAAAAACTTGCACACAGACAAAAGCCTTGCATGTGGGCATGGACAGCAAAGTGGCGGCCACCGGCGTGGATTTGGAGTATAGTGATCAGCACTCAAATCCCAGACCTTCCTATTCACCAGAACTGCCACCATGGAGAAGCTTGCCAGGAGTTTCTTCACTTGTCACATGAAAATAACCAAATGCCGGGGATGCAGACAATCAACACAGCCCCCCTGATGGTGCGTGTGCACCACTGTGTGGAACATCTTCCCTCCACGTTCACCGCCATTCTCTCCTCTCCCAATCTTACGATCATCAGCACCATCAATATCGATTGATTTCCCAGGCTGCTGTAACAAAATGCCACAAACGGAGTGGACTAAAACAACATCATTTGGAGTGTAGAAGTCCAAAATCAAGGTGTTGACAGGGTGTGCTCTGTGAAGGCTCTAGAGGAAAACCTGTACTGGGCCTCCCTCCCAACTGCTGGTGGTTGCCAACAGTCCTTGGTTTTCTTTGACTGTGGCAGTTTAGCTCCAGTCTCCATCTCTGTTGGCACTTGGCCATCTTCTCTTTATGTGTCTGTGCCCAAATTTCCCTCTTCCATAAGGACAATGAGTATTCGATTAGGGGCCACCTTAATCCCAATTGAGCTCAACTTAACTTGACTATATATGTAAAGGCCTTTTTCCAAGGGAGGGTACAATTACAGATACGAGAGGTTATGACTTCAACTCGTCTTTTTGGGACACAGAACAAACCATCTGTTTTAGGCCTGAGGGATCCTTGGCTTGGATGAGGCCCATTGCCTAAAGTTACCTGTTTTGCCAGCTGCTGTGTTTTCTCCTCTTGTGTGTGGAGTTTGCCAATAGCATTAACATTTGCTTAGCAATGGCTTCATGGGAATTGTTCCATCATGTCTTCCTTTGATGCATTTTGTGAGTTTTGCAGATATTGCAGATAGCTGATAAAGTGGCAGGAGATACTCTTACCTTCTTCATTTCCTATGAGGCCCAGGAGACAGCATACAAAATTGAAAACCACTATTAAATGTTTGTCATGTTCAGAAAAATTTCTGTGTTGAGAAACTCCCAGCTGATCACAGAAATGGCAAGAGCAGCCCAGTGGGTCCAGTGTGGTAATCGTGAGTAGTGGCTGGATGATGTGAATCTCAGCCAGATAAGAGAGTCTGCAGTGGGCCTCCCTGGTGGTGCAACAGGTTAGCGCAGCGCTGTGGAGCTGTCGGCAGCTGCAGCGTGAGTTCGATGCCTGGCCAGGGAGATTCCCACATGGCGTGGCAGACCTCTCCTGCCTTGGCGGCGGCCGCTGCTCCCATCAGCAGTGTATTTTGGTCGATCTGCCTGTTCTGCTCCCCACTCTGTCTCTGGTGAACTCTCTTGCCGCCTCACACCTCTGGCCTGCACCCCAGCTTGTATGCAAAAATTAAACCTGAAAAAAAAAAAGAGGGTCTGCAGAATCACTTCATCCTTCAATCTCTTCTGTTTGCTGGATGCACATATCCCACCTGCTTGTAGTATAGGAATCTTCAGAGGTATCTGTTTACCTTCAAATTCAGCAAGACTGGAAAGCCCTGGAATTGAATAAATGTCACCTTACTATCTGTCAACGCCTGCACATGTGTCTTCACAGCTGGATGAAATGTGGGAAGTGACAGGATTCCAAAGAATAAAGGCTTATGGGGCGAGTCTCAGTAGCTGAAAATGCAGAAGGAGAAACTCTGTGAAGCTGAGAGCGTGTGGACTGGCTCTGAAAATGAGAAAAAAAAAAAAAAACAACCAAAGCAAACAAGCAAGCAAGGAAGCAAATACCTTGAATTGAACAACACACTCAGGGAGCTTCAAGGTTTTTCTGCAGAATACCACGTAGGAAATGTTCGAGGCTTTATAGGTGTTTGTTGCAGCTACTCAGCTCTACTGTTGTTGCACCAAAGCATTCATAGCAAAAGGTAAACAAATGTACATGGCAGAGATCCAACACAGCTTTATTTCAAAAAACAGATAGCGCCCATATTTGGCTCGTGGGCTATATAGTTTGCCAACACCTGGAATGAGTCAACTGACTATTTTTCTTCTGACTTCTAATTTCTATTTCCTTCCTTTTTCTAGAAGCTATATAGTATAGGATTAAGAGCTAGATTCTAGAGAAAAAACACCTGGGTTCAAATCCTGCTCTTGCTTTAGCCTTGCATTATAACTTTAATCTCTATTTTGAGAAACCAAAATGATACATATAAAATGCTTGGCATGGTGCCTAACTCATAATAACTACCTATTAACTGTTAGTGGTTAACTATTACTACAGACAATGGCAGGAAGACTTCTTGTTCATAAAGGCCAACTCTGGCCTTTATGTGTTCATGGTATTTTGTGTTTCGTGGCATTTTTGAGTTGCCGTCATCAGAGTCATCTCTCTACTTCATCAGGTGAGAATCATCACACTCCCTTCTGTGTCTTCATGCTTTAAATTTGAACATACATTTGTTACACCTATGAGATGTCAGAGGGCAAGGACAGCCCTGCATCTGTATTCCACTCCAGTACCTGACCCACATAATCATCAGCCAGTGCTTGCTGAGTAACAGAACTGCTTTCTATATAGCTGAAATCGTCTGAGTTGCTGGTTCGCCCATGCGAAAAAGGCCTCGAGTGCAAAGGGTTAAGATGGCCTTTTGCTTTTTTCTGTTTCTCATAGCTGGAATACAATTTAAATCAGGAAAAGGGCAATGTGTAAGCTATCCTTACCTAGCTAAGCCAGGTTTGCAAGAGTACTATTGATAGGCCAAATCTGACCTGCCTCCTGTTCTTTTAAATAAAGTTTTATTAGAACACAGCCCAGCTTATCTCCCTATATATTGCCTAGAGCTGCTTCTACATTGAGCAGCCAAATTGAATAGATATGGCAGAGACCATAGGGTCCATGCAGCCTAGAATATTTACAGAAAAGGTGGTGAATCCCCTGGATTAACTCTTTTTTAAAGATTTATTTACTTGCGCATACAAGCTGGGATACAAGCCAGGGGCGGCGAGAGGGTTCACCAGAGACAGAGCAGGGAGCAGAATAGGCAGATTGTCGGAAATACACTGCTGAGGGGAGCAGCGGGCGAGGCAGGAGAGGTCTGCCGTGCCATGTGGGAAGCTCCCCAGCCGGGCGTCGAACTTGCATTGCCGCTGCCAGCAACTCCACAGCGCAGCGCTTAACCGCTGCACCACCAGGGAGACCCACCCTGGGTTAATTCTTCATTACTACCCTAACACTTGTTAAACTGCATGTGGTTCAAACCTAGTATTTCAGATTGTATGTACACAGATAGAAAGTTGTCTGCCTTTGAAGATTTGTGGTCAGGTGTGAAAATAATAGTAAGGATTGGATTTAGGGAATAGAAGAAAGCTTTAATTACTGTTTTCAGGTTTAAATGTCTTCCCAATTTACATTATTTTTGTCTTCAGACTTGCTAAAATTTAAGATTAGTATATGGTTGGGGTTTCCAAATTGTGTGCCAAGATATCTCACAGTTTGGCAGAAAATCAGTGATGTCATCTTTTTGTGAAACTGGGTTTTTGACAGTTGCTGTGATTGATGAAGTACCTTGTGAAAATCCACGTGGGAAGAAAATGAGTTTATAAGTATCCAGTCTAATTTCAAAGCTTGAGAAATTATGGCTGGTCCATATGGTCAATGGTTGATTAAGAATAATGAAAAAAAAAATTTAGGTCATAAACCCTAGTAAGTGTGAAAAAATGTATATATATGTATGTATATATATATATATATTTATACATATATATATGTATAAATATATATATATTTATACACACATACATATAAATAAAATATATATATATATTTATACACACATACATATATATACATATATATGTACATATATATACACACAATATATATATATTTATACACACATTTTTATATGTATTTATATATTTTGGCCTATGGTCATTGTGAAGTGAGAAAGTTTGGAACCACTGATCTGTGGTCTTTATAAATGCATTTGTAAACGCCAAGACCAAGCACTCAATAAACAAGCACACCTTGGAGATATTGTAGGTTTGGTTCCAGTCCATGACAATTAAGCAAATATCACAATAAAGTCACATGATTGTTTTTGTTTCCCAGCGGTATAAAACTTGTTATTCTATATTGTTACCTAATACGTGTGCAATAGCAATGTGCCTAAAACACAATGTACAGATCTTAATTAAAAAATACTTTATGCTAAAAAATGCTGACCATCACCTGAGCCTTCCACAATTCATTTTGCTGATAGAGGGTCTTATAAAAAAATGCAATGTCTGCAAAGCATAAGAAAACAGAATGCAATAAAACCATGTATGCCGGTATTTTGATATTCAAGTGGGACTTCTTTTTCTTGAGAAAACATTTTCCAAGTTATTTTTAAGGAAATAAAAATCCTGGTAGATAGATAGGAAAACAGGAAATTGATCATCTTAAAACTAGGTGGTTAATATATCCAAAAGCTTTGGAATGGACTATCTCAAACAAAAGGCATTCTATGGAATCAACTTCTTCATTAAATAATAATTGGATGCTTATTGTCTGTTGGAAAGACATGACTCTGACTAGGAAGGCATGTGCTTGCAGGGGTTACTTAGGAATCATTTTGACAAAGCACATGTCCTTCAAAAGCATCACCCATACCTCGCTGAATCTGGTTTTCAAAGGGGAAATCACACTGGTGTTCAAACAGCCACTAGGGAAACATAATGACCGAGCAAGATTGTTCTGTATGTGACACCACCCCACCCCTCACTCTCACAACATTCTGGCAAGCAGATTTTTTTTAAACCCAAGAGAAAAACTTGTGAATTAAACGTCTTTACCTTGCCATTATCAGAATGGGCTCACTCAATGATAAGCATTGATTCACTCACATAGTTTCATTATCTTATGTGTTATGTGAGCCTCTTTTTATGGTTCATGTTTTCTAGCTGTGTATTAGAATCACTCTGGCCTTTAAAAACAGGAGCAAAGGGTTAGTGAATGAACCCTTAATGAAAGGCAAGCCTGGCTCTTTGTTCCCAGGAGCATGGGGCTCTTATTCTTTACTTTCTATTAACTGGTCAGCTATTCATTGTAAATATCCTGTGTCTTTTAAGCTACCTGCTGAATTTAGCCCAAAGAGAAGCTGTTTGTATCAATAAAGAGTCCAGATTTATTTCCTTTTTTTTTTCCTCCCTCTTCTCCACACTTATTTTTCATGTTACCTTTTTCACTTCTTGCTTTCCTTCTGTGTTCTTCTCTATGAATTTCATGGAACCATGGGAGGAGGGAGGAGGGCAGGGTGCTCCGCTGCAAAGAGCAGCAGCCTTGGCTCCAGCGTGGTGGGTACTTGTATCTGTTTTCTCCCACTGGGCTGTGAGCACTACTTCTCCAGACCTCAGTTTCAGCTGCTTTATGGTGCCAGTAAAAATGAGCTCTAGGAATGGTTGTAAAGATTGACTGTGGCAATATACACAAAGCACTTGACATCGTTCCTGACACAGAAAAAACTCAAGTCTTGACTAATGCAAATAACTAGCAATAACAATCACTAATTCTAACCAGCAATCCGCTTGCATCCTTGCTCTTGCTTCACTTAGCAGTGGTGTTTAACACAGTTGATCTCTTTCCGTGGAGGTATTTACTTGGCTACTAGGATGCTCAGTTCTCCTGGTGGTTCTCCTTTCAACAAGCTGTTTTTTTTTTTAAAGATTTATTTATTTATGCATACAAGCTGGGGTACAGGCCAGAGGCATGGGGCGGTGAGAGGGTTCACCAGAGACAGAGTGGGGAGCAGAACAGGCAGATCAGAAACACACTGCTGAGGGGAGCAGCGGGCGAGGCAGGAGAGGTCTGTCGCGCCATGTGGGAATCTCCCCGGCTGGGTATCGAACTTGCGTCGCCGCTGCCGACAGGTCCACAGTGCAGCGCTCAACCGCTGCGCCACCAGGGAGGCCCTCAACAACCTGTTTTCTGACCTTGAGTGTTCTAGGCTTACTTGGATGGAGAGCCCAACCAGGTTCATTTCTCCTAATTCCACCCACGTAGCGACAATTCCCAGGTGTGTATTTCCAGAGTGGACCTCTTTCCCTTTTTGCTTGCTGTACAATGTTTCACTTATTTGCAGGGGTCTTTGTGCCTCTATAATCAAATGTTAGCATCATAGGAATGTTAGCTCTTCTTACCCCCCACCCGGCATGGAGATTTTTGTAGCTTATTCAGTGATGAACCTTAAAGTACACGGAACAGGGCCCAGCACATAGTAAATGCTCAGTGCACATTTTATTGAATAAATCAGTGTTGTCGTGATTGCAAGCTGCTCCTCCAGATGATAAAAGTGAATTTCATCACACTGTGGCAATAGCTCATTTTAGCCACATACACCATGGAGTATGTTATCCAGCTAGTTGTGTTACTACTGAATGATCCTTATTTCATGGATAGTTAAATAGGCCAGTTATTCTTTTCCTTCAGGCAGCCGATGGTTTCATAGCAGAACTGTACCTGACTAAGGAACAGATATGAATTACTTGAGATCATATGGAAAATTGGAAAAAGTAAACTTCATAGATTTATGTACAAGGGCGTGATGAGTAGATTTTGTGTTCTTTACTTGTTTGGTTTTGCTTTTTCTAGAATGGGGAGGGGATTTAGAACTGTCTTGGAAGAAATTAAACTTTTAGAGAAAGTTCCTCTCAGGGGCAATGCAACAAAGCCCCACTCAGTTGAGGAGTTGTCCTTCCTTCTCATCCTAGGATGTACTATTGATGGTGTTATATGGGCTACAAATGCTAAGGAAACAAAGATTGTGACTTAAGCTTTTCCTGTGTATCTCTTTATCTGTTTGAAGATAACTCTACAATTATTTGTATACAAATACAAAACCCAACCTAATGGGTTGGGTTTTTAGTTCCTACGAAAGAAGAGCCAAGGTTAGAACCATCCTAAGCCCTCAGCTGACAGAGACAAAAGGAAGCTATGTGGCAGAGTTGTGCATGTCTTTCAAGTACCCAGAATAAATGTCAGGCTACAGAAAGAGCCTCCCACTTCGCTAAAGGTGTGTCCACATAGGGCTGACTCTGCTGCTCCCTCTCTAGAATGTCCTGTCCAGAATTTGGCAGCAGCTGGACACTTGGCTACTGGGTGACTTCCCGAAGGCTTTGGGATGCCATACAAATAGATTGATGTGTATAATCAGCAAAGGAACATATTGCAGGGGTTCACTTGATTAGCTTCCAGTCACACATGGCAGCGGTACTTAGTTCAGTGAGAAGAGAAAAGGAGAGGGGCCTGTGGTAGAAGCCTGGCCATATTTAGATTGCCATGCCTGGACAAGCTTATCAGAACGCCAAAGAAAGGTGCTGAAAGTATTCCCAGCAGACAGCTTGGTAAGAAAAGTAATTACACTAATCTCTAGCTCAAAGTCCTAGTTTATTATAACATGAAAATGAGCAAATGCTGAATTCCTTTAGACCCCTGTGGCATGGAGAGGTCCAGCCTGAGGGCCTGCCTGAGTGGGGTTGTTGCTGTTTTATCCCATAGGACAGAGTTTTTAATTTATATAATTTGTGCTTAGTAAGATATTCATGATAGCAGGGTTGGTTTTTCTTTTTTTTTTTTTTTAACTTCAGGAGCTGGTGTTTGGGTGAGGATGCAGTAGAGGTCTCTGTCAGTCTTGCTTTATATTTTAATTTTTGACTCTGTGAATAGCCCACAAGTTACTACGATGCCATTTATCATAATTGCTGATAATTAGTGAAATTAATAATTTCTGTTGATTTTTGTGGTCATAGTTGATGTTCCCTGCTTCCCCTAAGAATTCCTTTAAAATCAAACCTTGGGCCTCCCCGGTGGCGCAGCGGTTAAGTGCTGCGCTGTGGAGCTGTCAGCAGCGGCGACGCGAGTTCGACGCCCAGCCGGGGAGAATCCCACATGGTGCGGCAGACCTCTCCTGCCTCGCCCGCTGCTCCCCTCAGCAGTGTATTTCTGATCTGCCTGTTCTGCTCCCCGCTCTGACTCTGGTGAACCCTCTTGCTGCCCCATGCCTCTGGCCTGTACCCCAGCTTGTATGTATAAATAAAAAATAAATCTTAAAAAAAAAATCAAGCCTTTCCAGTACAATGTGCATTCCAGGAGCATGCCATGCCACGCACCCCCCTTTCCTTGTTCTGCAGCGCGGTGGGTGCTGTGTCTACAGAGGATGCAGCGATTGTGAACAGCAGTGTCACACATAGGCCTGGGTGCTGAGCTTCAGTCTCATGGGCTCCAGATAGTAGTGAGTATTGAGTTTCCATTTCAACTCTGGATCCTATGAAATTTATTAGAAACTTCTGGACTTTGGCTCTCCGAATATAAACCACCAGCAAGCAAGATGAACACAAGCCCAGTTACCTGTTTCAACTCACCAACAGTCAGGGTGGGCTACAGCCTGATTCCCAGTTTCTTTCACTCTGCAGAGAGATTTGCGTGTCTCTAAGAACTTTTTTGGAAAGAGTTACTCTTATTCCACAGATGTCTCTGCCTGGCCAAATCTGTTCAACTCTACCGCAGTGATCTATCATCCTCTGCTAAGAATTTACCCAGCAAGGACCTGAAGAAAAGCGTCATTTAGGTGTTACTCCCACAGCTGAAATTGCCCACTCTTTTGAATTAGGATTTATATAAGATTGGAGAGTTAGTTACCAGATATCTGGATCTCATGAACCAGTAAATGTCAAATGAAAAACAATGTGCAGTGGCATGGAGTTGGCAATTTTTTATTTTGCTTGGTTAGAATGTTAAGAAAAACAAAATAGAATAATCATTATATTTTATCTCCCATCTCACAGGAGAATATAAATTTTAACACTAAAATGTAGACAGGACATTATCTCAGAATAAATAAGAGACAGTCCTTTGAATGAAAGCCATATAACTTTTTGGAAATCTTTCTATACTCTCATTTGCCATGTTTCCTTTGAACTGGTTGCTCTGCCTGATGGCATTTAGTAATACAGGACCAGTAAACCAGAGGATTTAATTGACCCACTGCTCAGATCCTGAGACAAGAAAGCTGAAGGATGCTTTGTGATCAACACATCAAAATACCAAAATTCACACATTCAAGGAGCCACTTTGAAAATTAATATACAAAAACGGCTTGCATTTATGAGCTAGCAGAGAAAAGATGAAAAACATGCCATAAATCTAACCAAGGAAGTAAAGGGCCTATACACTGAAAGCTATAAAGACTGGTGAAAAAAATTGAAGAAGATGCAAATAAATGGAAAGATGGTCAATGTTCATTGATGGGAAGATTCAATATTGTCAAAATGACCAATTTACCTACAAGAATATACCTAATGCAAACCCTGTTAAGATCCTGGTGGCATTTTTCACAGAAATAGAATTTTAAAACCCTAAAATGTATATGGAGACACAAAAGACCTGGAAATGGTCCTTAGAAAAGAGGAATAAGTGGGCCTCCTTGGTGGTGCAAGGGGTTAAGTCTCAACTTATTAAGATATTGGCAGCACTGCAGCACGAAATCGATCCTCAGCCAGGGAACTAACACACATGGCACAGCAGACTTCTCCTGTCTCGCCCGCTGTTCCCCTCAGCAGTGTATTTCAGTAAATCTGCCTGTTCTGCTCCCTGCTCTGTCTCTGGTGAATCCACTCACCCCCCAGACCTCTGCAGTGCTCCCGCCACTCTTGTATGCATAAATAAATAAATCTTTAAAAAAAAGAATAAAGGAACAAGAATGGCAGTATCATGCTCCCTGCTACAAACTATACTATAAAGAAACAATAATCAGAATAGTATGATACTAAAATAAAAACTGGATCTGCTCACAGATCAATAGAATGGACTCAAGAGCACAGAAACAAAACCATACTTACATGGAAAGCGGATTTATTACAAAGGCAACAATGGAGATAGGAAAGTCTCTTCAATAAATGGTACTAGGAAAACAGATCAATCACATGCAAAAGGTGAAATTAGACCAGTATCTTATGCCATATACTAAAACAAATTCAACATGCATCAATGACTTTGTTTAAGACCCAAAATGATAAAATACATGGGGGAAAACATAGGTAATAAGCTCATTCAAATCAGTCTTAGGGATGTCTTTGTGGGTTCATTTTCAGCAGCAAGAGAAATAAAAGAGAATATAAATAAATGAACCCACATCAAATCACAAATCTTTTTTTTCAAATAGATTTATTTATACATACAAGCTGGGGTACAGGCCAGAGGCATGGGGTGGCGAGAGGGTTCACCAGAGACAGAGTGGGGAGCAGAACAGGCAGATCAGAAATACACTGCTGAGGGGAGCAGTGGGCGAGGCTGGAGAGGTCTGCCGCACCATGTGGGATTCTCCCCGGCTGGGTGTCAAACTCGCATTGCGCACTGCCGACAGCTCCACAGCGCAGCGCTCAACCGCTGCGCCACCAGGGAGGCCCAAATCACAAATCTTCTGCGTGATGAAAGAAACAATAGTCAAAACATAATGTCAGCTTATAGAATGAATGAGAGGAGATATTTGCATACTTCATATTGGACAAGAAGTTACTATCCAAAATATAAAGCAGCTTATACAACTCAGCAACAACAGCAACAAAAAAACATACACCCTGACTAAAATGGGCAGAAGATTTAAATAAGGCATTTCAACAAAGATATGCAGGTGGCCAACAGATACATGAAAAGATACTCTGCATGGCTTATTAGGGAGATGAAATCAAGACCATAATGCATTGTCACATCACACCTGTTAGGAGGAGTATTATAGTAACAAGATATAGTAAGTGTTAGAGAGGATGTGGAGAAAAACTATCTCTTGAGCAGAGTTTGTGGTGAATTAAATTGGCGCAGACACTATGGAAAACATGAAATCATGAAAAATAGGCATCCCTATATGCATTGCAGCACTATTCACAATAGCCAACATAGGGAAACAACCCGAGTGCCCAACCACGGAGGGCTAGGTATATAAATATAGTGGAATACTACTCAGCCATAAGAAAGATGAAATAGGGCCT
Source organism: Scalopus aquaticus (assembly GCA_004024925.1). Classification (NCBI taxonomy): domain Eukaryota; kingdom Metazoa; phylum Chordata; class Mammalia; order Eulipotyphla; family Talpidae; genus Scalopus; species Scalopus aquaticus. The sequence goes on from PVIJ01015777.1 coordinate 17,650, forward strand.
CCCTGGTGGCACAACAGGTTAAGTGCAGCACTATGAAGCTATCCAGAGCCACTGCAGCATGAGTTCGATCCCCAGCCAGGGAGCTTCCCATATGGCACAGCAGACCTCTCCTGCCTCGCCCGCCGCTCCCCTCAGCAGTGTATTTCAGTCAGTCTGCCTGTTCTGTTCCCCACTGTGTCTCTGGTGAATCCTTTCACCACCCCATACCTCTGGCCTACACCCTAGCTTGTATGCATAAATAAATAAATTTAAAAAAAAAGAAAAATGAAATAGTGCCATTTGTGACAACAGAGATGCTAAGTGAAATAAGTCAGAAGAAGAAAGACAAGTACCATATGATTTTACTTATTTGTGGAATATTTAAAAAGGTAAATGAATAAACAAAACCCAAACAAAAAATAAATCTTTAGAATAACAGAATAATGATTATGTGAGAGAATGGAGGGCGGAGGTGGGATTTATTGTGGTGGTGGTGGATGATGACTGGACATTTGATGGTGGGTATAGTGTGATATATGAAGCTGTTGAGGTGAAAAATTTTACACCTGAAGCCTAAACAGTGTTGTAAACTAATGTTATTTCAAAAAAAAAAAAAATGCTACCTTGAGAAACAGCCTGAGGTGGAAAAATGAAAGGAGAAAAATATATTTTCCTATAAATGTATCTTTGAGAAAACACATAACTGATCTCCTGCTGTAGTTTTCTATGCATGTTTTTCACAGGAGGAGGATCATGGTACATAAATTTGGTCTTGATCACTCTTTGATTTCTGCTGCATCATTGTCACTTGATTATGTTATGAAATGGTTTATGAAAACAGTTTTCATGATGAAGTAGCATTCAGCTCTATAGCCTTTTCCTTTGTCTCTGCTATTTTTTCCTCAAATTTTATTAATTCATTGGTCATTTACATAACTATCATTTTGTGGGTTCATTTTTGCACCACCGTAGGTGCATCTGCCTCACTCACCCTCCACCAGAATCCCCCTCACCTTCCTCCCTGGTCCCTTCCTCCCACCCGCCCTCGCCCTTCCTGGTAATTAGTTTACTTTTCACAGTCTAAGTATTACTTTTGCTGTGCTCCCCGGTTTGTCTTCTTTGGTTGTTCATCTTCCACAAATAAGTGAAATCATCGATATCTGTCCTTCACTTTCTGACTTGCTTCACTTAACATAAAACCCATCTGGGTTCTTCTGAAGTTAAGTGGGTCTTCTCCCTTCCTTCCTTTCAGCACTACAGGTTGAAAGCTAGAGGACAATTCTTGCACACAGCGACTAAGTGTTTAAGCTCTGTTGGCCGCCATTTCCTTTCTCATGCCTTCGCCTGCACTGGGGTTAGGCCGTGCAATGTGGGGTGGAGAAGGCTCACAGGGAAGTGGGTTCTATTTTAACAAGTAAGGCGACACCTCCTGTGGAAGCCTGAGCCCTTGGCCTCTTCCTGAATTCCTGCCTGAGACTCAAAGAGAAGTAAGTCTTTGTTCTTCTAGGGCGGCTCTTAACCTCAGTTGAATTACTGAGAAGGACGATCGAGAACACTCTTCTCTTCCAAGCTGCCCTCACCAGTACCAGTAGCATCAGCTCTTCCTAATCTTGCCAGTTTCAAGGGAAAAGCAAAGATTCCAAGTTGGTGGAGAAAAGTCCCTCCCCGGGGCTTTCCTGGAAACTTTGCCCACCGTCATGCCTGTTCACAGCTCTTTCTCAGCCTCTTCTCTTTCCTGTTTCTTCCCTTCCCCTGGCTTCAAGGTGCCCCACATCCTCTGGCCTGGAAAGTGAGTGAGCAGTGCGCACACTTAACTTATTTTTCATGCATTCCAGAGAGAGGGAGTTGGAACAAGAGTGCTGTAGGCAAGATACTCCTAGTCCTTTCCTAACTACCTTCCATGAATTCAAATCACCCATTTTAATGGATGCCAAAGCCACTGCTGAGAAGGGGGTGGGGAGGGAAGAAGGAAGGATATTTGCGAAATATCTTTAAGATGGAACAGCTAATTCATTTTCCCCTTAGCCAGACTTAATTTTTTCTTCCAGAGCTCGTTTTGCCAGTGGGCGCGGTGATCTTCATTGTGGGCCGGGCATTCATTCTTATTTTTTAAATTTTGTATAATATATTATCTTAGCAACTCTTTGTACAAACAGAAAATGATGTTTACTGAAAGAGTCCCTTTCTTGAGCTCTCTGCTGTCATCATTGCTGCTCTCTTTCTTACCTTCCTTTAAAACAATCAACTGCGAACAATCCAAATAATAGTATTTTCGAGCTATTGTTAGATTATAGTGACAATTGATCACTCATGGTGGTTCCCAGGAAACTGCCTGTGGATATAGAATTAAATACCAACAATAGCAGATTTGTAACCAAGGAGTTGTCTCAGGAATGTGAATAGCAAATTGGGGGGAATAAGTTTGGACATCAGACCTGGGGAAGAGGTTAACTAATTGACATACAGGGATGGTAGTGTTTGTTTAGAAGATGAGTCACAATTCTGTTTTCCTTTGAACTCTTTCGAAAGTACTGGCTTCCAGACAAAGGGAAATAGAATACAGCTAGAGTTGTCTGTTTTCATAAACTTTCAACTTGCTTTGTTGCCGGTCCTGTTTTTAAAAGTTGCCTTAGAAAAACATAAGCCATGTTTAATATTCTGCTCTGAATGATCTGATATTCATTTTGATATGTTTCGGGTCCCTATTGATTTTGAAAATGCTGAACACAAATACTTGACATTCGGGAGGGCAAGCAAAGGATTAAAACAGAATATCTGCCTCCTGCTTGCAATCCTCTTTGAAGAGATGAAAACGTTCAAGTAAGCAGAATTCTTAGAGTCAGAATAAAACATGATTAGAACGTTGGGGGAAGGAGATGCAGTGTGACTGGGGAAAAAGTTAACCGCCTAGAAATAATAAATACGTTTGCCTAACGCTTTTCATCTCTTATGGTGCGTTTTATAAATTGATACATGGGCAATGGCCTGCACATATTCATTCTGCCACACTGTATGCCCCCCCCACACACACACACAGTAAAACCATTTCTATAAGTACAAGGATGTATGGGAGAGAAAGTGAAAGCTTACACAATTGCTAACAACCACGTAAATTCAGGGAGCTCAGCAAGGGTTTTAGACTGGAATTGAAGATGATTGAAACCATAGGAGGTACTTAGGTAAGAAGGATGTAAGTGCTGTTATTATTTAACAATTACTGGATGCTGACTATGTACTTCATTAGAAATATGAAAGGAGACCCTGAGCTTGCCCAAAAATCTTAAGATGAAAATAAAATAAAAGCATCAAGGCAGGGCAAAACCCAAGGGTAGAAAAAGGCAACTCAAACCAGTCAGAGGTAGCTGGTGGCAGTTTCAAAGTTTATTTGCTTTAAGTCCCACCCCCACCCCTACCCTACCCTCATCACCCTTCAGCAGTTGACAGAGCCAGGCAGTGACAAAGCTTGGGAGAAGCAGTAGGGCAGGGCCAGAAGGAGAGGCAGGCAGGGCAGGATGCTGAGGAGCAAGGGAGAAAGGGTTGCTGCTTGAAAATGTGTGATTCTTATTTTTTTTAAGATTCATTTATTTATGCACACAAGCCGTGGTGCAGGCCAGAGGTGTGGGGCATTGAGAGGATTCACCAGAGACACAGTGGGGAGCAGAACAGGCAGACTGTCTGAAGTAAACTGCGAGGGGAGCAGCGAGTGAGGCAGAAGAGGTCTGCCATGCCATGTGGGAATCTCCCTGGTCGGGCATCGAACTCGTGCCGCAGCTGCCAACAGCTCCACAGTGCTGCGCTTAACCTGTTGCGCCACCACGGAGGCCTGAAAATGTGTGCTTCTTCCTTTCATGGGCACAGTATCCCACTGTCGTGAGGAACCAAAGTCTGTCCCTCCTTTGGAAAACAACCTCGTTGCTCACTTAGCTGCTCGGTTCACATCCAGATTGCCCAGAATTTAGCACAAGCTGAACAACATCTGAATCACCTTTTTCTTTTTCTAGTGTTTGTCTTCCTTTTCCGGTGATAAGAAGTGTGTTACTCTAAGGAAATATTTCATTTACTGTCGTTCACAGCAGAGGCTATTTAGAATTGAGTCCTTATCAGACTGAATTTCAGTCCCTGCTTTGCTGTGTGCCTTTGGGTAAGCTACTTAGCCAATCTGTTCTTCAACTTGTAGTCTCTATAACATGGAGAGGATGATGCTGACTGCATCCCCAGCTGCCATGTGATTAATGAGGTACAGAAAGTACGTGTTGTGTGCTGGGTAAGATTAGTTTAGCTCCCCCTTTATCCCTGTAGGTACCACTACACAGCATGAGTGCCTTTAGACAGGTTAGACCATGGATGCATGAATGACCAAAAATATGCCAACCTAAATCGTCCCATTAACTGTGCTGCTCAATCACATGCCTGTAGCCTGTGTGTGACCAAGCGCCCCAAGATTGCCACTGGTGGGTGTCCTGAGCAGGACCAACTCCTAGTCCGATCATCTGTTCTACTCATCACAGTCTGGGACCCGCAAGGCTCAGAAAACCAGCAGGTTCACCCAACTTGTAAGTGGAGGCTCCAGCATGTGAATTCAGGAGTCTGCAACTCAGCTGCAGCTGTCCAATGCCATGTGACCCCCTCAAATGTTTTCTGGGTAATGGCTAAGTCAGCACATCTTCATCCAAGTGTGACTTTTCCCAGTGATACTCATTGATTGCTGTTCTTCAGGCTAGTTGCCCTCTCTCTGTGCTTTACGATCAGAGGGCCATGTGCCACTGGGACTTCTTAGACTCACATTTAAGTGGATTAAATGCGCATTTCAGAATTTAGTTCGTGGATGGCACAACCCACATCTCTATTGTGTAGTAGCAGTTCAGCACATGGTACCCACAGAGCACAGATACATGCTGTTTCCATGTTGCAGAAAGTTCATTTGGACAGTGGAACTTCATAGACAGCCTCAAATAGTAGTAGTCAGTATGGTGTTATTTTTTTCTGAACTACATGGTTATAGACTTAGTGTTTTATGATTTATGAATCATTAAATAACTTGATAGGATGGTAAATTGTAGACTATGAAAATATTATGTTTAATGTAATTGAGTTCATACTATGCGCTGGACTGCAGAGAGAGAGCTTTCTGTGACTGTCTCCTGTAATTCTTGTAGCAGCCCATTGAAGCAGTTGTAACCATCCCTTTTCATAGCATTGCAAAGTTGCTTTTTCAAGACCTTAGAACTATTCGGCAAAGCAATGTGCCCCTAACATCAAGCCCTTAGCCATCACATTGCCTCCCCAAAAGTCATAGCCAGTTCTCAAAAAGTATGAGTTGTCAGTAATTATTCTAAAGGCAGAGTCAGCAGAATTCTTTTCTAAATTTAAAAGGCACTGGACTATAGTGGATGAAAGAAGTCAAGTTCTTTTCATAGTGCTTAAGTGCCTCCGAGTCCTAAAAAAAACCAATTGGGCAACTGAACTGAAATTCAGACTATAAAAACCTTCTCCGATCCTGTATATTATTATCTCTACCAACAAAAATTTGCTCAGCCTACTTTTTGGCCCCCTGATGTTCAAAAATGTGTCAGAAACAAAGCACATGATAAATTGGTTATGTCATAAAAGTCTTGAAAACTAATGGTGTTAGTGAAAATAAAATGAGCCCTACTATGTGCAAGAATCCTAAATCCTGTTTGCAATAAACTGCAGGAATTCTGCTGCACTTTCCTCCCCATTCTCTCTCCACCCACTGCTGGTTCCTGCTCATGGGGTGTGCTGTAAAAAAAGTGAATATGTGTTGTGAACATTCAGCCTCTATTTAAGGTCATTTCAAAGTTTTAGGTTGGACAAGGTGCTGTGAAGTTTGCATTATCCAAAGTAACCTACACAAGATTCATTTTAGCCATTTTTGGCTAGAATTTCTCTTTAAGAATTTTCTAGGACTAATGTTACTCCAACAAACTAAATGTAAAGTTGTTTCCAGATTCTCAGATGGCATTAAATTTTCTTCAGAATAACTAGGACACCCACAATTGGAATAGTGGCCTGTTATTCAGATGTTTTGTTTTGGACAAAAATATTCCTGAAAGCACAAAGCTCAGCGCTGGGCATCTAGCAGTGATGTAATAAGGATCTGTCATCTGTTATCTTTCTACCTTGTTTGGATTGAAATTACCTAGAATCCCTGCATTTTCCTGTCTCTGCAAGGGACTCTTTTCCTCTCCATGTTTAGGAAGATGTCCGATGAAAAGTGGCCAGGTTTACACATTGTTTCTGTCTCCACACTAAAGTCTTGTCATGATTGTCACTCACAATCTAGGTAGAAAGATGTTTGTGTCCCAGAGCACACAATAGAATCCCAAGAAAAGTGATGGTTGGATAATGAGCCATGGGCTTTGGTGCATAGACAGAGATAGTAACAGAGCCACATTTGTTTGCAGCACTTTTAACTACTCAAGGAATCTTAAAGTGACTTAACGCATAGTTCAAACCCCTACCTCAACCCCCAGGTAATCACTAGAGTGATGAAAAATATGACATGCTCTCTTTCTTCTCCTAAGCTCACTTTAATCGTGATCTTTGAAAAGCAAGTGGTTTTCTTGTGCAAACAGCTTCATAGAAATGTCAAATCTGGCACCCACAGTCTATGTGGAAAGGGGAGACTTGGTACAAAAGGCTCAGTGCTCAGGACCCAGGCTTTGAAATGACTCCAGCTGTATTGCCAATGCAAATGCAGGAGGGGAAAAAATTACTGGAACAAATTGAAAGGTTATTCAGACTGGAATTTAGAATCTCAATAAAAAAGGCTTTTATAAGCCAAAGCCCTTGGAGTAACCGGATCATTTAAAAATACATCTTTTCTGCATTAAATGTAGTGTGACAGCCGCATTAGAAATGCTGCAGTCCAAGTATGTTCCTTAAACATTTTTAACTGACTTATAAGGACAGCTCAAATCTTCTGTTGGGGGGATGCTAGATCCCCAGTCCATAAATAGTTTCCATTTCTTTCTGTTTTTTTTTTCTTAATTTTCAATACCTGGCAAATGAGTTTTTGCCTCCTCCCTTCTCCCACATTGCTCACCTCAGACTCCGTGATCTCCCTGAGCTATCTGTCTTGATAAAAATTTGTTGAGCTGGTCATTTTATTTTTTGACTTAGGAGGGAACAGTCTTCCTGGTCATCCAGATGTTGGTGATCAGAAATAGCACACAGTTGTACTGGCACGAGATCCCTTTCAGAAGAGATGTTCAGGCCAAGAGACACAAACGTAACTCACCTAATGTAAGGCGATGACCCAGATGTGGGACTCCCTTCCCCAGATTTAAAATCTCATTCCCTTTAGAAAGAAATGCTCCAAATCCAGTTGTGGTCGATGTGCATGGTATCTCCTCCAACCCCCCAATCTGGAAACTTTTATTTCCTTGAACCAAGTGGGAGATTATTTTCAAGGGGAAATACCCCTGAGTAGAGTAGAGAATGAGTTAACGTGAAAGCAACAGACGTTCCTTGTGGGCCCCTGTGCTTCCCCTGCTCTGCTGGGCACGCAGTTGCCATGGTGCCTGGTGGTATAACTGGCACAGCTCTTGCCCCGTCGCCCACACAGGCATCCTACCTGTGTCTAAGACTGGTTCAGCCTCCAAAAGATTGAAATCATTGTTTTTAAGTTGTGAGATATCTCATCTGAATATCTCACTGAATGCTCACTATCCAGCATTAACTAATAGTCACATTTTGCCATATTTATTTCAACTCTTTGGCCTCATTATAAGTCCTTGAATCCTTTCTCCTTCCCCGGGAGTGGGGGGTCACATCATTTCCTTTTCCAGGAAGAGTTAGCATTTCATGCTGCCAGATTTTATTGTTCCTATCAGTGTCTTAGGAATTATATCATTGAACTGGAGTTATAAGGTCCCCTATAGAGAAGTTCTGAGAACAAAAACTTGGTCTTTCTCGATTTATTATCCCCAGCCCCTAGGGGCGTGGCGGTGCTGCAGTTGTTCCTTGTGAATTTTTTGTTGTGACTTTTTTTCTCTTTGTTTTGAGTGAATGGATGACTAAATTTGAAAAATCAAGGAACTCAAGGTTTTCAGAGAGCACATCCACAGTCTCTTTTCTCACCAATGACCATTATTTTTACTAAGTGTTTTCGCCAGGACTGTAGAGTCCTTTAATTCAATAGCCCTAGTCTCCCATATAATGTTTCTAAACTAAGATCTTCGAATTACCCTTGTTTGGGTTATATGATATGATCATAAAATAATAGGATAATCTCCTGGTTAGAAGAATGTAAGTTGCTTCAAATACTGTGCTGAACCTAACTCAATGAGTTTACAATTTGGCATAAGGATTAGTGGCTTATGAGCGTTGTCTTGCTCCAACCTCAAACCTGAAAATGTTTGAGGGACAGCCTCGTTGTCCCAAATGAGGAGTTCGGTGTGGTCTTTATAAAATGATGCTGATGAGTACAAGTTCTTTTCTCATCTTATAGTTCTCTAAAAAGAACTGCATGTGGCATTACTAACTCATTCATATGTCTTAAGCCCTACCCTGTTCATACCCCTATAAAGCCAAATCATCTAGAAGCTCATCACCACATCTAAATCCAGTTCTTCCACGGATCCAGTATTTCTTTGACTTCCCATAAAGACACAGTGATTCATCATTTCATTATATCCAAGTAAATCCACCTTTTAACACAGAGATACCTTCCTCCATTTTCTTCAGCCAAAGTACAGTTTGGGTAAGACCCTGCACTAGCTCTGTTCCTGGGATTGACATTTCAGAAGAAGATTGGCATTGGGTGCTTCACTCTAGAAGGTGAATTTTCACCTCGAAGTAGTGACAGTTCTCAGTATGTTCTCAACCATGAAATAAGAAATGCACAACATTGCCATGTTTGGCACATGCCAGTGTTTGTGTCAGTTCCCTCTTAGTCTTCTATTCAGGAACCTTCTTTAAAATGCAAGTGGATGGGGTGACATTATTCGTGTTATGATTAAAAATCTGTATTGATTAAAAATTTTGTGTATTCTTAGGCCTTAGGACTTGGACTTGAGTTAGTTGCTGATCTCTCAGGACTCATGTCAAATTGCCACTGCGTCCAGTTGCTCTTGAGTGACAATACCTCTGGAGACTACACCTCTTTGTGAAGTATTATGTGTTTGGTTGCCTTTAAAAATGATCTTGTAACTGATTGTCAGGGACACTGTGGGAACTGAGCTCTCCAGCTCGAGGCCCTCACTCTCAGGGTGAGGAGCAGTGGGAGGCTTTGATGACTTGTAAACTCACAGAGGGAAGCATTTTTGCACTGACTGTGCCAGAATCCCATGCTCTGTGGGCAACATAATGGATTTCATTCAGAGCCCCGCACAGGCCAATGTCGTGATATGGTTGGGAAGCTTTCCATCAGCTACTGTGAGCTCCATCACTCTGTTCCCTACCTCTGTTTTTGGCTTCTCCATTCTTGGTCACATTTTACGAAGCAGCCAACCATCCAGATTGGGATTTCATGCTCTGCTGCACTGTTGCCCAAGCTATTTCTTTTACAAAGGCCTCCTTTACAAAGTCCTTAATCTAAGTAATGCATAGAAGGTGTATTAAGTGGTAACAAGTGAAAGAAGGCAAAAAAGCCAGCAACTTCCTGAAAATTGTTGTCGTTAGAGCATTTCCATGAAGGCCCAACAATTTACTAGGGTGAGTTCAGGCAAAAGTTCCATCCCCCAAAACATATGTAATGAATTCAGACCTAATTGGCCATGGTCCAGTCCATTTCTAAGGGGGACATTCTTGGCAATCTGAAGGTCAGAGGAGAGATTTGATTCAAGGCTTGTCATGTATGTTTCCTGCATGTTTTATATAAATTTATTCATTAAATTCATTGGATGTTACCATTGCCTTTTAATCTTTGGACAAGGGTCAGATAAATTAGCTGACCTTGGCTCATTATGCCATCGATTCCATGCCTCAGTGCCAAAGCTATATATACTTCTGGCCAATATACAAAAAAGATTCACAGAGCAACCTAGGATTTGAATGAGAAAGAGACCGATACTTTCAGGTTGACATTGGTTTTCTCATCCAGAAAAGAACTGACTAATTTTTCACCTGTGGAATTTTCTTTGCAGCGCTAGTACCTAGGGGTGGTTAATAGCTCCGAAATCAAAAGTTGTACCAAGAAAATCTCTTTGAATAGGGGTACATCTCCATCGGATTCTTGCTGACTGTTGAATTTCTATGGTCTGCTTATCCCAGAATTCCACTGTGTGGGGTAGTTAGAATGAGGGGGAAATCCTGGGGCATATTGCTGCATACATTTTTATTTGCTTGTCTGATTTCAGCAGGGGAAGGAGAATAGTGAGTGGCATGTTCCATTTTTCTATCAGAGGAACCATTCATCTGGTAGAAGAGCTCTTCCAAATGCTGTTTTCATTCCCTTTTTCCTGTTGGAGTCAGGTCCCAGCTATAATAATCAAGGCTTGGATGTGTGACTTCAGATCCACCTGTATCCACAGACGTGCTACAGATATGCGTTGTTTAGAATGGTATGTCCATCTTGAAGGGTGGATAAGGGTTATGGCGGGAAAGTTAATTGTTTATCTGGAGCCAGAAGTCAGAGATGTGGGAGACATAATTTAAGGTGCACGGGGCCTTATTTTCCTTGCCTCAATTCAGTTGAAGAACTTATAAAGCTATCGAGTGAAATTGTCCCGCATTTAGAAGTGAATAATCCATTCCAATTCACTGACGTGCAATCCTGAGAATAAGAAGTAGCTGGGTGGTATCACATTATATATACCAAGGTGTTATCTAGTTTGATAACAAGTCATTTTGCCTGCATGTTCTAATAAAAGGAAATTTCAATTCAGTGAGATAAGTTTTAAATTTTAGATCACTAGCTATTTGGCTTAGTCTGTTCGAACTACCAAAGACGAAATGACAGAAAAATAACCCAAATAAACATTTCTTTGAAAGGATGGAATTGAATAAGATCTCTTTGACTGGAGACCTTGGGACTACTGCCAAACTGGACTTTGGGTTATTTATAATAGGTATGTGCTGATTGAGCAGAGATGCATGAAACCTGGGATCTTAGCACTGAATGCCCCCAGACTTGGCCCAAGTGTGTGGGAGGTGAAGGACTGAGGCTATTTGGAAAAGAGACAGATAACTAAATCTTTTAGAGAAGAATGCATTTAAATCCACATTTGTAAGTTAAACTATAATTTAAATGCCTAAATCCCAAGAGACCCTAGAATTTCCTCCAACACCTGAGTTCATTGGAGTAGTGAGATCCTAACAAGCTTATATAAGCTTTTAGTTACTCATTTATTTTCCACCAGCTGGTTTGGTTTCAACCTAAATCTTGGGTCTTAAGTTTCCCTCATTTTCTGTAACTCCATCAATTGAAAAGACACATTGTTTTTTTTCTTTTTAATTTTCCACTAGTTTTGGCATGATGTGATGAGACCAATTTTAAATAGCTATTGTTTATATCTCTTCATCTCTATACTCATTTTTAAACTTCTTTTACAGACTGCTTGAAAACTTAAAAAAAAAAAAAAGGCTAGCACCTGGTGAAGGCACTATTTTCCATAAAGAAAATATGACTGGTTTTCACAAAAAATCGATCAAAGATGTAAAGACAAAAATCAGAGTGTGTTCATTCATTTGCTAAACATCCATTTATTCATGCATTGAATACGTATCTGTTGTGCATCCTTTGTGTATCGGACAATAAATGAGCACTTAAGGGATAACACGGTGAACAGTGGTTACTAAGGAGCGGAGAAGTAAACAAGCAAACGCTAGGTGATGTATTTTGTAATGAGTCATGGTAAATTTATGAAGGAAAAGTAAATGTTTTCATGGGGGACTTATTTATTTTAGACGACTGTATGGCAATAACAATAAGTAATGCATTTAAAAGAATTAACAAAAACCAAGGTTTATTTCTTCTCAAGTCTAATATGATAAAGATTGGCTAGTTCTCTGGGAAAGTAACTCTCCAGACTTCTTTCATCATCCGTACCTGCAACTTCAAAATATAGGTTCCAACATTGCAGCAGAAAGGAGAGTGGGATGGAAGAGTACTACAGAGCTACGTGTTTAGCCAACTGGAAAGTGGGTACTTTGCTTCTTTCTTTCCAATTTAGAAGTCTTTTCTTTTTCTTGCCAATTACTCAAGTTAGGACTTCCACTACTACATGGAATAGAATTTGTGAGAATATACATGTGTGTCTTGTTCCTGTGCTATGAACAATTATATGCCATTAAACTGGATAACCTAGAAGAACTGAATAAATTTCTAGAAACATAAACCATTCCAAGAGTTAATCACAAATAAAACATCTGAACAGACCTCTAACTAGTGAGTAGATTGAATCTGTAATCAAAAACCTGTAATCAAGAAAAAAAAAAAAAAGACCAGATAGTTTCACTAGTGAATTCTACCAAATAGTTAAAGAATTGACACCAGTTCCTCTCAAAATCTTCCCATAAATTAAATAGGAGGTACATTTTCAAACTCATTTAATGTAGCAGGGTTACCCTGATACTAAAACCAGACAGAGAGAAACATAACAAAAGAAAAGATGACTATAGATTAATGTCCCTGGGGATTATAGACGCAAAACCCTCAACAAAATACTAGAAAACTGAATTCAACAGCACATTAAAACAATCATATACAGTGTTCAAGTGGGATTTTTCCCTGGGATGCAAGGTTGGTTCAATGTACCAAATCAATTAAAACCCTTTGCATTCTAGGACTTTTTCACGTGGGCGAACCAGCCACTCGAGACTATTTCAGCTATATCAAGGAAGCGTTTTACAGGTAGTTTGAAATCATGTTATACTCAAACAAACATACACAAATAATAAAATTTCACCAATTTATTTATTTTTACTTTGAATACAACAAAATCTGTTAAATATTACACTCTGTAATTTGTTTTTGTGTGATATTTAGAAAAACAATCCCCAAGATGCAGCCTTGGTTTGTCAGGACACATATCACAGTGCTAAGCTGAGACTAACTAAGCTAAGCTAAGAATTAGCTAAGGACGCAGGCTGAGCCTGGTCCATGAAAGTAATTGCGATAAGAATATCTTATCACACATTGGAAATAAACATATCGAGTTCCAAATCGCTTGGGCGCCGTAGCAGCGCCGAGTGGACGCATTAAACCTCCCGGGCGCTGTAGCGGCGCCACTTGAGTGCAAAGGATTAATGTGATATGCCACATTAATAAAATAGAGGATAAAAGTCATATGATCACCTCAAAAGATAAATTCATTTGTCAAAATGCAATAATCTTCCGGGATAAAATCTGTCAACAAATTGGGTATGCAAGGAACATAATACAGGTCATACAAACCCATAGCTAACATCATGTTCAATTTTGAAAAAAAAAAAGTTTTTCTCTAAGAACAGGAACAAGACAAGCATGTACATTCTTACCAATTAATTCTATCTCACACAGTCCTGGAAATCCTAACTAGAACAATTTTCAGGTAGAAGAAAAAACTTCCAGATGGGAAAGAAAGACGTAAAATTGTCTCTGCTGGCAGATGATATGATATTATTTACAGAAAACCCTAAAGACTCCACAAAAATCTATTAGAACTAATTTTAAAATACTATGGAGTTACAGAATACTGAACCAATATACAAAAACCAGTTTGTTTCCATATGCAGGCACCAGTTAACTTCAGTCAAATATCACAGTAAAGCAAGTCACGTAATTTGTTTGTTACATAGTATACATTAAAATTATGTTTATACTGTGCTGCAGTTATCAGTCATACAGTAGTATTGTATCTAAAAAATGTGGCACAGAGACAAAGTGAACACAGACTGTTGGAAAAGTAGTGCGGACAGACTTGCTTGGTACAGGTGGAACAATCTTTCCATTTGTAAAGAAGCACTCTCTGTGAAGCACAATGAAATGAGGACAGTCTGAACTAACAACAAACTATCTGTAAAAGAAATTAAGGAAACAGTCCATGGAAAATGGCATCAGAAAGAATAAAATACTTAAAACTAAATGTAATCAAGCGGTGAAGATTTATATACTGAAAACTAGATAGTGTTTCCCTCTCCTCCCTTCCCTTATACTTCTATACAATGAATATTAAACTCTTTATTCTGAGCCTCTGTTTTAATAAAAGAGACAGGAATAATTTTGATAGGAGGAGAGCTGCCCTTCTTTTGGGGGGGTGAAGGTATAATTTGATAAGAGTGGGGGCTGGTTGAGATTCTGACCCTTTTATTTACAGGTTATATGACCACAGGGAAGATTCTAAACCTCTCGGTGTTTTAGTTTCATCTGTAAAATAGAGATTGTCTTAATAAAAAAAAACCTGTATTAGTTTTCTATTTTTGTGGTAACAAATTACCACAATTGTGGTGGCTGAAAAACCTCAAGTTTTTTATCTTACATTTTGTAGGTCAGAAACCTAACATGAGGCTCATTGGGCTAAATTCAGAGTGTCAGCAGATCTGTGTTCCTTTCTGGAAACTCTCGGAGAGAATGTGTTTCTTTCCTCTTTCAGTTTCTAGAGGCTGTCCCATTCCTTGTCTCATGGCCCTTTCCATCTGCAAAGCCAACAATGGCTGGTTGAGTCTCATACCACAGCAGTCTGACCCTAACATCTACTCCACCTCAGAAGACCCTTGAGAATGTATTGGCCCAGCTGGATAATTCAGGATAACACCTCTATTTTAATGTCATCATTAGCAATCTGAATTTCATCTGCCGCTTTAATTCTTCTTTACCATGCAATATATATAACTCGGTCATGACTGCCCGAGATTAGAATGTAGACCTCTTTGGAGGTAGGGAAGCCACTATTCCTCTGCCTATCACAGTACGCCATAGGGACGCAGTGCTCACTCAATGAGATGACACCTCTGATGGTTAAGAATAGGATCAGTCACAAAAACATATGCATAATCAACTCAACTGTGATACCATCATGCTGTACCATTTTGTGACTTTGCTTCACAGATGTGCAAGCTGTTGGCGGTCTGTCTTGAGAAAGACTCTGAATGCTACCTTGCTCTCTGCTAGAAGTGATGATAAAAGGCTAAGATAAACAAAATAGTCAATTCCTTCCTGCGTCCTGCACTTTTCTTTCCAAAGTCAGAGCTCAAATTCTGAAATCCCTTTGGAATTATGTGATTCTCCACCAAAACATGTGGTTTGTGCAAAGCCAACTTTATTAATAAAAAAAAAAAAAAAGATACAAACTGGAGAAGATCCAAGCAGATAACATGATCCTTACAGACAAGTGGCTTGTAGAAGGGTGAAGAACCTCCCTGTGTGTCATCACGTTTTATTAGCCTATGTAGGAGCTGGAGCCCAGGGTATAGTTAAGGTAATGGACTCTGGGATTGGAATTCCTTCTTTTCTCTTTGTACTAAGTGGATGACCTCAAGCCTTAGTTTCCCCATTTGTGAGATTTGCATAAAAATAGTATATACCTCAGCATGAGAGGAGGGAGAAATGAGCTAACACAGCCCAAGGACCTGGCACAGAGTGGGCCTGCACTAAGTGCTAGATTAAGGCTAGCTCTGGAATGTTTTGTATGCACTAAGGTCCTCATTGAAAATAATTTGAGTTGAAACAGCCATTGTCCTGCTAGTCTAAGGCCAAAGTAGCACGATACTGTTATCTTCAAAATCCCACCGTCGTGTAGTTAAATCTTAGAATGTTTATTCCATTAAACTGCTCTCCTTCCCCACCCAGATTACATCATATGTGATTATGAGATGGAAATGTCTGGAAAATGAACATAACCATTGTTCAGTTTTACGTACATGTGATGGTTTTTGAATCTTCCTTGTGGGGAGGAGGCTGGATTTGTTGGTTGAGGTGGATTATGATAAGGGAGCCAGTGGACATTCTTGATTGGAAAGAATGACGTTGTAGGACCTGGCCTCAGCAGAAATAATCTCTTCTCTTGGGCTGTTTTCATCCTACAGCAGGAATAACTAAGATAAAGACAAGGATGATGAAAGACTTGATGATACTTTAATGTCGCTGAGTCTGGAACAAGGGCACTATTGTTTGCAGACAGCCTTTGTTCATCCATGAGTGATTAGCAATGGCTTTAATTTATTCAAGATTACAGTTCAGAAGGAAAGTCATCAAAGCTGTAGCTCTTTTATTTATGGAAAATGTACCAACTATGGATTGGAGGGGCCTGATGCTGTGTATGTGACTGTGCATCTTTCTCAGCCATCTGTCTTAATAGGAGGCTTACCCAGAGGACAAGCCTTAGAATTCACCTTTTTCTGCCTCATAGTCACTCTTAGGATTCCTTCATAGGTTTGCTGTACCCTAAAGATTCTTTAGATTTCTGAGAGTACAAGCAATGGCCTTACTTGAGAAGTATATAGAAATTGGTAATGTCAGTTGGTTTTACTTAGCCCTTCTGTAATTGAATCACATTCTTCCAGTTCACTGGTAGGTTCATATTTTTGGCAAAATACTGCAGCCATAGAGCCTTTCCTCACTCCTCAACAGACCAGCTCCTTTGCTCTGGGTTGTTTACACTTACCATAATGAAGATGACAATAGCACTGGGTCATCACAAAGATGGGTTAGCTTTAAAAAAAAAAAAACAACTTTTATTTCGAAATAATTTTAGACTTACAAGGAGTATAAAAAGAGGCATATTCTTGTGTTCCTATATGAATGCAAAAATACATGTGTTAAGTTATAAAATATTTGATTAAGTTTTATGGATTTTTAGCAAGTGATCATTTCTATATAAACACTGTAGCTATCAAGACAGAACCTACTAGCACCTTCAGAGCCTCCCAAGTCATGCCTCCTTCTATCTGTTATGTGCCACAAATATAATTATTACTTTTCTGACTTTTACCACTATGGATTTTTTAACTACTACTGAGTTTCATGTAAGTTGAAGCATATGGTATATGCTACTCTATGACTATCTTCTTTGATTCAAGGTCATGTCTGTGAGATTCATCCAGATTGTTCTGTATGTCAGTGGTTTGTTCTTATTGTAATGTTCTACTCTGATATGAATGTATCACCATTTATTTTTCTCTTCTGTAGATGGACACATAAGTTATTTTCACTTTTGGCTTTTGTGACTTACGCTGCTATAACTATACTCCACATGTCTTCTATTGCATACTACGTAGGCATTTCTGTTGGGATACTCCTAGGTGTAAAATTCTTGACTCCAGAGGTATGCACATGATAGGCAGTAGCAGATATGCCAAATAGTTTTCCAAAGCTGATTTCCAAAGCTACAGTAGGAGTTCTAATTCCTCTTTGTCAGCACTTAGTGTTATCAGTGTTTTTAACTTTACCCTTTCCAGGGTGGATGTGTGCTTGCTTGCATGCATTTGTGTGTATTATTATCACTCTAATTTTCATTTCCATGATGGCTAACACTGATCATCTTTTCATACTTTTGTTGGTTATTTGGAGAGCCTGTTTAAAGAA
>PVIJ01015778.1:0-35093 GCA_004024925.1 Scalopus aquaticus
ATAAATAAATAAGTCTTAAAAAAAAAAAACACACAGTTTGAGTTAACAATGTGTAAGCCAAACCCCACTCTATGCGATGAATATGGCTCATGGGTCTCCATTTAAGACCTAAACTAGTGATGGGAAGAGGTAACAGCTGCGCACGGGAATTGAAGCAGCTGGTAGGGTTAAGTTCACCAGCCCCAGGTCCTACCAGAAGCATTTTCAGCCTCACCCCTTCCGTGTGCTCTCTCTGGTCGCCACTCCCTCCTCTGGTTATTCCCCTCATCACTCGAGCCACTAGAGGGCGCTGTGAGCCCAGCATCCTTCAGTGGCAGAGCAAATGGGGGTTTCCAAGTCCTAGAACCGGGTTCACCAGGGCAATGGCTAGGCCAGGGGTCGCACGGCAGGGGTTTCTTGAATTTTTCCTTTCTCTTAGAGCCTCATTGTGTCAGATTCATTGTCTTTAGACCACCCCTACCCAATAGAAATATAATGTGAGAAACCTTTTAAAGTTGTTATTTTCTAGTAGATACATTTTTTTAAATGTAAAGACATAGTTGACATTAATTTTAATGTTTTATTTAGCCCAATATATCCCCCCAGATTATCACTTCAATATATCATTAATATCCAAAGGAGCAATGAGGTAGATATTTTACATTCTTATTTTTTGGTCTAAATGTTTGAAATCCAGTGTGTGCTTTATGCTTAGACTAATCCTCCACTTGGACCAGCCACACCGCAGGATGCTCAGTATCCAGCTAGGCCCTCTGAAATTGGCTGGGCAGTCGTAGGCCCTCTAGAGGGTCTGGGTTCCTCCCTACAGGGCCAGCTTCCAGGTTGTAACATGGAATTCTGTCCAGGTGGAAACTGATTTAGAGTCCAGGGGGTCTCAGATACCTACACTTTTTTTTTTTAGAAAATGGAGGTAACATTGGTTTACAGTGTTCTTTGTTTTAGAAGTATAGCATCTCCCCTTCAAGCGCTGTTACCTCACCACTCACACCACCACAGAACCCACACCTCATCTCCATAGGCCGTTGTGCCTCCTCCCTACTTTGTTCTCTTCCCCCCATAACTCCCATCCTCAGTTGTACCATCATATTTCCAGGGGTTGTTATTAGTTTGGTTTCATCTGACCCTTTGTTTTGTTTCTCTGTATTCCACATTAAAGTGACACCATCCAGGGCTTCCCTGGTGGCTCAAGGGGTTAAGTCTCAGTACTGTGAAGCTATCCACAGCCACTGTAGCACGAGTTCGATCCCTACCCACATGGCGCAGCAGACCTCCTCTGTCTTGTCCGCTGTTCCCCTCAGCAGTGTATTTCAGTCAATCTGCCTGTTCTGCTCCCCACTCTGTCTCTGGTGAATCCTCCCCACACCCCTGGCCTATACTCCAGCTCTTGTATGCATACATAAATAAATCTTTAAAAAAAAGTGACGCCATCCAGTATTTGTCTTTCTCCTTCTAATTTATATTGCTTAGCATAATCCTTTCTAGCTCTATCCATGCTGTCACAAATGGCAAGAGTTCATCTTTTTTAATAGCTAAGAGGTATTCCATTGTGTATATATGCCATAGATTCCTGATCCACTCATCTGTTTTTGGACATCTGGGCAGTTTCTATAGTTTGGCTATTGTACATAGGACTGTAGTGAACATAGGAGTGCATGTTTGCTTTCAAATTAGTGTTTTCATATCGTTCAGGTCGATACCTAGGAGCAGAATTGCTGGGTCTTATGGCAGACCCATCTTTAATATTTTGAGGAAGCGCCACACTGTTTTCCATAGGGGTTGGACCCATCTACATCCCCATCAACAGTATAAGAGGGCTCCTTTTTCACCACACTCTCACCAGCACTTGTTTCTGTTTTTTTTTTAAAGATTTATTTATTTATGCATACAAGAACTGTGGTGGAGGCCAGAAGTGTGGGGGTGGTGAGAGGATTCACCAGAGACAGAGTGGGGAGCAGAACAGGCAAAGCAACTGAAATGCACTGATGAGGGGAGCAGCGGATGAGCCAGGAGAGGTCTGCTGTGCCATGACGGTCAGCTCCCTGGCTGGGGATCGAACTCAGGCCACAGTGGCTGCTGATAGTTTCATAGTGCTGTGACTTAACTCCTTGCACCACCAGGAAGGCCCCTATGACCCTAGAATTTTAAGTTATCTTCCACATCCTCCTTCAAACCACATTATACCCTGGTGGTTATGGGTCACCCTTACAAAACACTGTAAGGAGGGCGGCGGGAGACGTAGAAAGGGATGCAGAGAAGGAGGCAGTACAGAGCGGGAGACATAAGAAAGAGCAAAGTGAGGGAGCAAGAATCAGAGAAGACAGGCAGCCACATCCCAGGCCCTCAGAGCCCTCAGGCATACCTATGGGGGGCAGGGCCTCCCCCCCACCCCCGAAACCCACTCAGAGGAGAATTTAGGTACCTCACGCTCCTATAGGGCCACACTGGTGCTCCCCTTCCCTCCTGAGCCAGATGTGATTGGATAGGTCAGGGGGGAATTTCCCAACAGAGAGGGGGAAGCAGGAGCTTGCACTGAGAGAAGAAAAGCAGAGGGCTCCTTTTCGCAGGAGTTGAAGACACACCCCTTCGTGACCCACTTTGTCTTTTTCCTGTCTGGAGCCCCCAGCCCTGAGTAGCAGGTCCTAGGATCTCAGTGGAAATGAGAAGTTGGCCCATGTTCCTCTGGGCGGAGCTGGGCTGGGCTGGGCTGAGCAGAATGCTGCTGGGAGGTTCTCTGGGGAGAGGGGGAATTGAAAAGGAAAAGCATCTCTGAGGAGGGCGGGGCGGGAGGGAGACTGTGTGGCGTGTGCACACACACACACGCGCGCACACACACACACGCGCACACACACACACACACACACACACACACACACACACACACACACACACCGCCTCTCTGCCTAGCCCAGCCTCACTCAGGAGAGGAGTGTTCTCTGTGCTGGGAGCTGGCTGTTGATTCCCCGCCCATCTCTCATGTAGTCAGCAGCACCAGCAAAGTTGGCTTCAAACTTGAACAAAGCTGAAGGCTCCAGATTCCTGGAACTCTACCCGGCAGCAGCAGGCCCCAGCAGCATCTGAACTTCTCAGGCCTGGAGAAGCTGACCCTCTCTGCCCCCATCTGGCCTTGCTCCCCTGGGGTGCACTTCTGCCCCCGAGCTATAATCACCCAGTCTGGGCTGAGGAATGGTACGCTGAGGTCCCTCTGGAGCCCCTCGTCCCAGCCTGTTGGAGCAGCCCAAGATCCAGATCAACATGGCCAACCCTGCGCAGCCTCAGTTTCCCCCAGCACAGGAGCCGGGCACCGCCGCCTCACCCCTGGATCTGCCTGAGATGGAGAAGCTCCTCACTAAGGTGGAGGTCAAGGATGACAAGTCCCTGAAGCTGTCCAAGTCCCTCTCTGGGCCTCTGGACCTGGAGCAGAACGGCCACGGCCTGCCCTTCAAGGTGGTCTCTGAGGGGCGCCAGGATGCCCCACTTTCCTGCTCACTCTCTCGGGTCAGCTCGAGGCGGGCGTCCTCCATTGTCTCTGTCTCTGATGCCCAGGACCGAGAAGTCCCCAAAGATTACCTCATCCTCGCCATTGCCTCTTGCTTCTGCCCCGTCTGGCCCCTCAACCTCATCCCGCTCATCTTTTCTATCATGGTAAGTTCTGCCCTGGGCTCCAGGGGCGGGGGCTGGGCCCAGGGGTTGGCAGGCATGTTCCTTGGGCAGACACCAACACCCTAGGGTGTAGAGAAGAGAGAGCTGGGTGCTGGGTGCTTGGGGGAAGATTCCTGTCTCCCCTGACCTGCTGTACCTCCTTGGAGAGGGGCTAGGGCTGGGAGGGCTCCTGTTTGTGTCCTCCTCTAGCTCTGCTCCTGGGCATCCCAGTTTGACTTTGCACACATCTCTGCTGGGGAGGGAGATTACGGAAGCCAAATCCTGCACCGAGAAGGACAGCCAGGATGGGGGCCCTACCCTTGGTGGACAGGGGAATTGTCCCAAGGAGTCTTTCCTGGTGGCACTGTGTATCAGCAGAGATTGCAGCCAGCATGGGGGGCCGAGGGCCTTGACTCCTCGGAAAGGGGGCCAGCTCCCCCGCCCCACCCCAGGGCCACCTGGGGTTTCTACACCTGCCTCTCTGTTTCCAAGAGAATGCAGTGGTTTTCCCTGCTACACTCTGAGGGCTCCAGGCCTGGCTCCCCCAAGGGGCCCATGAAGAGTGGAGAGATTGCAGGCTGCTCCTCTGGGAGAGTTCTTGCTGGGGCTTCTGGATCTTGGAGGTGGTTGCCTGATCTCAGCATTCGTCTTCAGGGTAGGGGGAGTCTGGACCGTGGGTGAAAACTGTGGGTGTCAGAGGGCATGACTGGTCTTGTCAAGGAGGGGCATGTTGCTAGTTTTTACTTCTCACACTCCTGCGCTGTAGAGTTTGAATAAATTGTTTTAACTTGTCCCTAAATCCAAACTTAGACATTCGGATAGAGCTGCTTACAGAGTTTCCACAGAAAATGTTCGGCGATGTTGGCAAGTGACTTATGAGGTGCAGGAAGTGTGGGGGAGAGACTGGACATGGCCACGGCTCTCAGAATGAGGTTTGGGGTAAGGCCAGGCTGCTTACCCCAGGCTGGCAAGAGCCAGAGGACTGTGTGGGGAGACACTGTGTGACTCCCTCGGGAGCTCTTCCTCGGCTGAGTCATGTATCCCTGAGCCCCCAGGAGCTGTGGCCATTTCTGCTGCCCTCAGGTTGTCTTCTGAGAGAGCCCCTCTTTCCTGCACTGAGGCCCAGTAATCTCTAGCCAAGGACGTCTTCCCCAACCCCCATGAAATCTAGCACCCCTAACAGGAGCTCAGGAGACTGGTAGGTTTCTAAGTCTGAAGGACTGGCCATGGCACAAGAGCTGGGACTGGCAGGGCCCAGGGTGGGGCCTTCGAGGAGCTTCCTATGCAGCCTGCAGCACTTGGGGACAGGCCCAGGGGTGAGCCAGTGGCTCGAGCAGGGACAACCTCTTGGTTACAGAAAAAGGCCCCAGGAGGGAAGACAGGCTTTGGGGAGGGAAACCACACCAGGGCCCAGGAAGAACCAGTTGCTAGACTCCAGCTCCTGGAGGGGGTGGCAGGCCCAGGCCGCGCAGACGCTGCCTTTGTCAAACGGACCTGGTCTTTCACCCACCCTCAGTACATTTCTATGTCCTTCAAAGCTTCTTGAGTCAGGTCTGACAGTCACTGGGCCCAGGGCAGGGAATTGGTGCTAAACCAGACATCATCACTAATTCCCTGGAGCCTCCAGTCCAGTGGGGAGAAAGCTGTAAGCAGATCCTCACACCACATTGCACGAAGTGCCTGTGCTAAACCAACCACAAGGCGTGGTGACCTCAGGCTAGTCACTCCAAACACCTCTTCTCCCCAATATTCCCATCTGCAAAATGGGTGTCACCCCAACACCTACATTACAGATGAGTTGTGTGAGGAGAAAAGAGATGCACAAATGTTCAGGAACAACACGAACACATAGTAAGTGCCGGTACCTGGTAGTTGTACTTAAGTGGCCACCCAGTGTATCCCCAGTGGGGGATGGGAAGTTATTATAGGTCTGTCCTTTTTATAGCTTCAAGATGTAACTCACATATAATACAATTCACCTACCTATTGTGTACACTGCAGTAATTTTTAGCATAGTCACTGATAGTGCAACCATAAACACAGTTAACCATAGAACATTTTCCTCATTCCAAGAGAAATCTTGTTCCCTTACTACTCCTCTCTACCCAGCACTGCCTACACCTTATGTCTGTCTCTGTGGATTTGCCTCTTCTGTCCATTTCCTACAAATGGTATCTTACCGTAGGCGGTCCACTGAAACTGGCTGCTTTCATTTGACATGGGGTTTTCAAGCGTCTTTCCAGCATGCTGTAGCACATATATGGCAGGGTTTGGAGCCAGAGAGTGGTGTGGTTAAATATCCATTTTGGTTGATTGGTCTGATAAAGGGGGAAAAGAGGAGCTGAAGGGGTCTCTTGGTGCCTGACATTTGCGGGGATGCAGGCGAGAGATGAGATAAAGAAGCATGGACCAAGGTCATGACAAGGGCAGAAGGGTTTTCTGGGGGTCTCCCTGGTGGCGCAAAGGGTTAAGTCTTAGCACTATGAAGCTATCAGCAGCCACTGCAGCACAAGTTCGATCGCCGGGAGGGAGCTTCTTACATGGCTCAGCAGACCTCTTCTGCCTCGTTCGCTGCTCTCCTCAGCAGGATATTTCAGTCAGTCTGCCTGTTCTGCTCCCCACTCTGTCTCTGGTGAATCCTCTCACCATCCCCCACACCTCTGGCCTGCACCCCAGCTTGTATGCATAAAGAAAAAAAAAGAAGGGTTTTCTGGAAACCTTGTAGGAGTTGGTGACATACACTTTTCATTCATCCAGTCCACTTTTCCCTGGAATAGCAAGTGACTGGTGAGGAGGGAACCAAGTGGGAGAGGATGATCAGTACCCGGGGGTGAATGTGCCTCCTTCATGAACCAGATGCTCTATGTAGAATTTGGGAAGCAGATGGATAAGACATGGTCTGATTGGCAGGCAGGGGCCTGCTCTAGGAATTGTGGTTTTGTCCTGGAGACTCTGAGGAGTCCCTAACAATTTTTTTTAAAGATTTATTTATTTATGCATATAAGAACTGGGGTGTAGGCCAGAGGTGTGGGGTGGTGAGAGGATTCATCAGAGACAGAGTGGGGAGCAGAACAGGCCGATTGACTGAAATACATTGCTGAGGGGAGCCGCGGGCGAGACAGGAGAGGTCTGCCGCACCATATGGGAAGCTCCCTGGCCGGGGATGAACTTGTGCTACAGTAGCTGCTGATAGCTTCATAGTGCTGAGACTTAACACCCTGCGCCACCAGGGAGGCCCCAGTCCCTAACAAATTTTAAGCAGAGGTGGATGTAGTCAGTTCATATTTTAAAACCAACACTCAACTGTATTGTGGGAAATGAGCTAGAGCAGGCAGTACTAGGGGCAGGAAGACCCCGGAGGAGGTGTTTGAGATAGTCCAGGCAGGGGTGATAAAGGCCTGAACCAAGCAGAGGCTTACATAGGAGGACACTGAGGGCCTCCCTGGTGGCCCAGTGGGTTAAGTAGCAGCACTGTGAATCTATCCAGAGTCACTACAGCGTGAGTTCGATACCCAGCCAGGGAACTTGCCACGTGGTACAGCAGACTTCTCCTGCCTCACCCGCTGCTCCCCTCAGGAGTGTATTTCAGTCAATCTGCCTGTTCTGCTCCTCACTCTGTCTCTGGTGAATCCTCTCACACACACCCCACACCTCTGGCCTGCACCCCAGCTGGTATCCATAAATAAATAAATCTTTAAAAAACAAAAACAAAACATAGGAGGGCACTGATGATTGAATTGTCAAAAACTGTTAAGAATTGCTTTAAACTCCTGGTTATTCAACCAAAAAATATTGGAACTATCTTAAAGGGAGCTTTGAGAACTGAAAACATTTAAGGGGTAAGCAAAAGAAAGTGGACCAAAAGGGGCTTTGAAAAGAAGATTCCAGAAGGTGAGAAGAAAATTAGAAAAGAGGGAGAAACACCTAGGAAGGAATGAGGTCAAATGCAGATGCAGCAAGGGCGGGAGTGTCCACTGACTTGGCCATTGATAGGCCCCTTACCAATGTGCTGGTGGAGAAGCTCAAACAATGAGGAGAGAGGGGGCTGGTGACTCTCAAGACCATCCAGAAGAAGAAATCCCTTCCCAGGAGCCTGGAGGAGAGGTGGCTAGAAGTAGATAGAAATGCTCAAAGAAAAGGAAGGAGTTCTTGCTGTGTGGTCTCCAGGCCTCCAGCCCATGGTCTCTTGTTGAGATATAGGCTCCTGGTAACTAAGGAGAGTAGAGATGATCGGGGCAGAGTGTCCAAGGCTTTGCAGTGGCAGAAACCCAGAGTCTGAGTTTCATCAGTCTTGCCTGGTAGAATGTTTGTCCTGCCGTCAGCATTGGGCCTACCTCAGGCTGGGTACAACTGAGCTTCCATAAGGGCAGAAGATGCTGGCAAGGGTGGCTGATGTGACTGACTCAGAGATCAGGCTAGACTGAGAGAGAGTGAGGCCCAGGAAGGGTCACAGACTGGGCCTCAGAGAAGTCAAAGGATAAGAACTGTGAGCCTGAGGGGGTGAGAGAAATGCTGGGGGTTGGGATTTCAGAAGAGAAATCAGATAGGGTGAAGACAGGGGTGGAGTATTGTTGTGGAAATGAATTTCCACAGAGAACTGTTAGTAGCCAGGGGGAAGGGACCTGAGGGAGTCTGCGTTAAGAGATAATGCTACTAACATTCACTGCATGCTCGCTAGATATTAGGCTCGGGTCCAAATTCTGTGCATATATTAACTTGTTTAATCTAGACTATTGCATTATGAGGTCCAGGTAATGTTATTATTCATATTTTACAGACGGGAAAACAGAAGCACGAGATGTAATACAGAGACTGGGAAGCCCAGGGTCAGAGGGCTGCCTGCAGGCAGAACTCATGACCCTAACTATCACGCTAGCTTGCCCCCTTGGGAATAGGGGGCACTCCACATGGGGAGATTGTTGGTTGTGCCCACAGTTGTCTCCTCTCTTCTGGGAGCCTGCTTAGTTCATCGGACACTCCCATTCCTTGGGGGTGGGAGATGCTACGCGCACATACAGGGATGAAACACAGGCTCTCCTCAGAGCTATTTCCCCTCCATTTTGCAGATCAGAAAACTAAGACTTCTGGGATAGTGTGAGCTTTACATTGGAGAGCATCTCTACAGCTTGAGGCCACCAAGTGTGCTGCAGGCTGGTCAGCTCTGTTGTATCTGGTCGATCCTAGTGTGTCCTCCAATGATATCTCTCAGGCTTGAAGAAACATTCATGACTGCGATGCAGAGACTGATGACTCTTGATAAAGGAGACTGAGCTTAGCATAATCAATAAATGATCCCTCTGCTCCCCTCCCCATTTCTCACACTCAAGTCGCCAGATGTCTACCTGTCTCCATGGTCCTCACTTTTTACTGGACACATGAGTATACTCTGGGAAGGGGAGTGTGACAGGACTCACCTCAAACCCTGCGCCCCTCGCCTGCATACCATGCTTATGGCAGAGATGGAGTCCTTTGGTAACAATTCAAAGTGGTCCCAGAATCTCTAAAGTCAAAGTTCCTGGAAATCCCTGAAGCCTTTTTGATTATTTCTCCCTCTTCCTCCCAAGCTTCCCTTGGTGTTGAAGTCTTGAGGTCGGTGGCCTGGGCTGACCATGCAGGGGCTGCAGGTGACATGGGTTAGTGGGTGGGACCACAACCTAGGTGCTAGATCTCTTTTTTTTTAAGATTTATTTTCATTTATTTATGCATACAAGAGCTGGGGTGTAGGCCAGATGTGCGGAGGATCAGAGGACTCACCAGAGACAGAGTGGGGAGCAGAACAGCCAGATCTACTGAAGTACACTCCTGAGGGGAGCAGCGGGCGGGGCAGGAGAGGTCTGCTGCGCCATGTGGGGAGCTCCCTGGCTGGGGATTGAACTCATGCTGCAGTGGCTGCGGATAGCTTGACCGGCTGACTTTAACCCCCGTACCACCAGGGAGGCCCAGTGTGCCAGATATAGTTCTTATGGGAACTATTGTTCTAATTACTTTCATGAGTCTTCTTTTTTTTTAAAAAAGATTCATTTATTTATGCATACAAGCTGGGGTACAGGTCAGAGGTGTGGGGTGGCAATTGGGTTCACAGGGTTCACCAGAGACAGAGTGGGGAGCAGCACAGGCAGACTGATGGAAGTACACTGCTGAGGGGAGCAGTGGGCGAGGCAGGAGAGGTCTGCCGCCCCATGTGGGAATCTCCCCTCCGGGTGTCGAACTCGCGTCACCGCTGCTGACAGCAACACAGCACAACGCTTAACCGCTGTGCCACCAGGGAGGCCCTACTTTTGTGAATCTTCTATAAAATTTGAACTTGGCTAAGTTCAATGGTTAGAAAATAGACTCTTTATTCTTTCTCTCCTTTCATTCTTTACTTCCTCAAACATGTGCTGAATCCTTAACAGGTCCTGTCCCTAGGCCACCTATGAGGGATACCAAAATGGAGGCTGCATGGTCCCAGCCTTCAAGGAGCTTACAGTCTAGAGAGAGACAGACTTGGCAGTAAGAAATAATGATGCCAGGTGGTAAGGGCCCCCGGCCTGTTTATCCAACTGTGTCTGTCTGTTCACAGTGCTCAGCCACCTCTGCCTGAACTAGTTCAGTGATCAGTGGGCTCTCTTCCTCCCACCTGAGGAAAGGAACTTCCACTCACCCATTGTCTACGCCAGAAACCTGGGATCATCCCAGTCACATCCCTCTCCCACACACCCTTGATCCAATCAGGGAATATGTGGATACTCTCCTCATAACTTCTCAAATCTGAATTTCTTTCTCAGCCTCCTACTTAGTTCAAGTCTTTGACTCTGTCTTCTCCCAACTGCTCAGCTCTCTGATCTACACTGTAGCCAGAGAGATTGTTCCCAAAATGCAAATTCAGTTTCGTTCCCACTTACAAACCTTCATTAATTCTTCAATGCCTATAGGACCAAATCCAGATTCCTTTGTATGACAGTGAGGGCCCTTCTTCATCTGGCATTTCCCCACTTCTCCAATGATTTCTCTTATCATATCTACATGGTGCCCTATGCTCCAGCTTTACCTGTAAAATGGGCTAATAACAACCCCTGCCTCATAGAAGTATCAGGGGGATAAAATGTTCTAATGGATGGCAAGCACTTAATATAGTTCCTGGAACAAGGTAAATGTTCAAATAATGTTAGGGATTATTTTTGCTCTAGTGGAAGTAGAACAATCATGGTGGGCTTCACAGAGGAGGTGGCCTTAGCGTCATCCCTTGAAGGATGGAGAGGACTTGGACTATACCCCACCCCTCAGCCTCACATCTTCACTGGCTCCCACCGCTTCTGGGATAAGGACCAATCTTCTGGGCAGGCAGAGTTCTGCCTGCATGGCCCTGCCCACTTCTGTAGCCACCTCTTCCTCATTCTCTCAACTCCAGCCACAATGGCCTTTATCCAGTCACTCCAGCTTTCCTTTAGTCAACAACAATTTATGTATGTATATACCTTGCAGTAAGTCTTTATACACGCTGTTCTTTCTACTTGGAATATTTTTCTTTCTTTTGAAAAAAAAACAAAACAAAACAAAAACCCCAAAACCCAATTTAATTCTTATTCATCCTCCACATTTCAATCCATATGTCCTTACTCCAGGAAGTGTTCCTCAACTCTCCCCTTTTATAAGTTAAGCGCTCATGGTAACAGGTGCCTCTCCCTTGTAACATTGCCCACAGTTGCAGTTTTACTACTGTGTCACCATGATGGAGACCAGTCTCCCTCACCAGGCTGTAAGCTCTGCAGCAGAGGAATTGGACTCTCTAGCACACTCCTGCAGCCTGGGGGCCAAGTACAGTGCTTGGAATAATTCTCTGTGGAGTGAGATGGTCGTATGGGGAGGAGAACGGACAATAGAGCTTGGAGTGGGGGTGGGGAATCTTTAGGAAGATGTTGTCATGGCTTCATTAAAGTGGTGCCTGGGACAAGGGCAGATGCGAGGAGCTAGAGAGGAGAGTCCAGTAGAACTGACTAGGACAGGACACTAATTCGTTGGGGGGACAGGAGAGGAATGACCACCAAAGGGAAGAACTCTAGGCTGTTGCCATTAGCTTGAATGTGAGCAAGTGGAGGGAGGAGCTCAAGACGGAACAGATCTGAGAAGCAAGAACTATAGTTTGGGGCAAAGCGAGTTTGACGTCATGCTTTTCTGGAGCAGGGACCCACCAGGTCGGGGTGGAGGGTGAGTCAGAATTCTGAAAGGTGACGAGGAAGAGTGTGGCATCAAGAGAACAGAGAGGAAGGGTCACTTAGCAAGCTGCCAGGCACAAAGGAAAGGTTCCATCATCCTCATCAGCAAGGGACCTGACTACATTTCCATGCCAAACTCAGGAGCCTCAGATAACCCAGAAAATCAACTAGGCCTGAGGTCTTGCGAGTGGGGGCTTGGGGAAAGGGGCCTCCATGGAAACATAGCCATTCACCAATGTCTTGTAGTTTTCAGAAACTACAAAAACAGTCTTTCACTTCCTTGGTTAAATTTATTCTTAAGCATTTTATTATTTTGATGCTGTTGTAAATGGGTTCCATATCTTTGTTTTCAGAAAATTCATTATTAGTGGGGACACACCACCTATTGAGTAACCCTAGGGTCCTTCTTCTTTGTCCTTAAACTACCCAATTCTACCCTTACACCCCTGATTTCAGCAAATTAAACGGAGCCAAAAACCAAGTTCCCCAAGAAGGGGTGAAATACCAAGTAGGGCCTCTGTGCAGCTGTGTTGGCGCCATCTCATCCCAGCCTTCCTGGTTAAACCTAGATGCCTCCCCTTTCTGGCTGGACAGGATGAGGCTCCTGGGGGAGGGAGTACAGTGGTTTTTTAAAAATGGCCAGAGATGGGTCACAAAGGACAAGAGGATGCCTGTTAGGCTGGAGGAAAAGCCCCCCAGTGGGCCTCAGGTCGCCAGTGGGGCTGCAGCAGTGAACCTTGGGCTGGGACCCCCAGGAACCTGCTTTCTCCAAACCCACCAGCTCAGTGTGGCCAGGATCGGGTTCATCCTCCCAGCCCTCCATCTCCACTGCAGCGCCCTGCTCCTTCCTGAGAGGAAATGCCCCACATCGCTTGGTTCTGCTTCCAGCTGTTCCCAGCCAGTGAGGGGCAGGCTTGGTTGGGGGTCCGAGAGATCTGGACCACACAAGCCCAGGCCCCTTCTCCAGGAGGAACCCAAATCCCCTCCCCCAGAGAGGTGGGGCTGCTGGAGTGTGGGGTGCCGTGGGGCCTGAGGGTGTTCCGGATGCTCAGGCAAGCAGCACCCCGCAGCACTGCTGAGGATGGGCTTCCTGAGGCCTCCGCCCCCCTCCCTGCAGTCTCGGAGCAGCGTGCAGCAAGGGGACCTGGACGGGGCCCGGAGGCTGGGCCGCCTGGCCCGGCTGCTCAGCGTCACCTTCATCATCATGGGGATCATCATCATCGTTGTGGCTGTGACTGTCAACCTTGCAGGTGAGATCCCATCACGGCGAGGGAGGGAGCCGGTTGCTGGGTTGCTGGGTGTGAGGACCGGGAAGGGTGTAGCACGGTCCCCTGGGGTGGGAGGATGAGAGAGGAGGGTGAAAGCATGTGGGGGGTCAAAGCCTTATGTCTCACTCCAGAAAAGCCACCCAGTTCTCAGCAGTGACCAGCTGGGTGGGACTGGCTGTCTGACCTGTCTTTTGCCTGGAGTCCAGCAGTAGGAAGCGGGGTAGGAAGAGCATGGGCGAGGGGGTCAGAGGCTGCCAGCCTCAGCTCTGATGGCTGCCGGCCAGCACCCGTCTGATTGAGCCTGAAGATTGTCATGTCTCAAGTGGTAGGAGAAGCCCCCAACACAGAGGCTTCTGTGAGTGTCACTGGAGGGTGGGAAGTTACCAGAAATGTGGACTCTCAGGTCCCAGTCCAGACCTGCTGAAGCAGAATCTGCACTTTAATATGATTCCCAATCTAAGCATTAAAATTTGCCAGCACTGGCCTGGAGCATGGAGCATTAGGACAGAAACCTGGAATCCGGCCATGGAGTCGCGGGCAGCCTTGGCCACTTAGGAGAGGGAAGAGTTTGTGTCGCCATCAGCCTGCCTGAGTTCAAGTTTCAGTCCTCTACTTCCTCCTCATCTGAATTGAATCTCTCTGCATCTGACAGGACAGGACAGGCAGGGACAGGAGAGACAGGAACCCACCTGCCCGGGCCTTCACTTGGGTCACCTGGTGAGGTGTGTTGCTCGGGAGTCCTGCTGCTGCTGTCACGTTAGCCATGACTCTGTGGATGGCAAGTGACCACTACTGAACACAAACTGGCAAAGGGGATTGTTTAACTTTCACCCAAGAATTCAATCCTAGCTGGTCCTCCAGCCAGAGATCTCTTGTCTGTCTCTGAACTCATGGCCAGGGCCACAGTCCTCTCGTTAGCAGGGGTCAGTTCTACCAAGAGCCCCAAACCAATGATCCCTGTTGACACTAGGAAACAAAAGCCAAATGCTCCAAACAGGGACTTGAAGACCCATGTTCTGAGTTCTGTTCTACCCTAACTGTTATTTTCCTTACAGTTCAGAAGAAATAAAATTACAGGGCGCTGGGCTCACTGAGGCGGGCCCTGGCCCACTGGAGGGAGCGCTCCAAACCCACACACCCCACATTCCACGGGAGGATAGGACGGTGACTGCCGCGTGCCCACCTGTCCCCAAGCTCCAAAAGCACAGACTCAGAGGAGAACCCCCCAAGTCACTCCATTGCCAGCCCACAGCAGATGGGAAAAGCTAGAGGAAGGAAGGAAAGAAAGAAGGAAGCAAAGAAGGAAGGAAGGAATGTTTAAATTTACTGTGAAACCAATGATTAATGTGGTTTATCTCCTGGACATTTGACCCCAGTATTCTGGCTTGTTTTTCAACCCCACAATCTCCTGGGACCTACCAAGCAGCATATACTGCCAGAAAGAGAAGAAACCAGCCCCACAAACATAACAAACTCTGGTGGGGAGAGAAGCAGGACACACGCTCCTGATACAGCTGATGACCAGGAGCAAAAGTGCAGGACTTCATCTTTTGTACTTTTCTTGAGACGGGGAAGAAAGATTGTTCACATGCCTGTGCCACCGCCTGCTGCAGACCCAGCCAGTGCCCTGAGGTCAGAGCCGAGCTCCTGCTCAGCATCTACCTGGAGTCCCTGGAGTCCCTCGGGCACAGAGGATGAACACCTGCCCCAGAGAGGGCAAGAGCCACTCGTAGGTCGCCACCTCAGAATGGAGGCAGCAGAGGAACATTGGCGAAGATAGGAACAGGGATGACACAAGTCACGGAGCCATGGACCTCTTCCCAAACTTTTCAGCCCTGGGAGCAACTCTACCGAGAACCTGGTCTCCCAGGAGGATCCAGGTCACGTTGTGCCCCCTACCTGCGATAGCCTGGGGCACCAAGAGCTGGGCCTGACCCAGCCGCTTTGTCAGCCAGCGAGGAGGAGCCAGGGCTTGCTGCCGGCGGCCTCTCTGATAGCCTGGGGTACAAACTTGGGACCCCAAGCAGAGTAGCCAGGGGCCCATGCCCAGTGGCTGACGGTCCTGTGCCCAGTAGCTGGGGGTCCCTAAGCCTAGTGGCTCAGGGCCCCATGCCCAGAGGCTCAGGCGGGGGCCTGGGCTCCTAGCTCCAGCTCAGTGGCATCTGATGGTCTGTGCCTCACCCTGTGAGCTTGTCAACCACAAACGGCAAGTGTTTTCCCTGAAGGAGACTTTGGAACCACCCCTGGGAGGTGGCTCCTAGCAGTGTTGTGTTCCCAGCTGGGCAGTGGGCTGAAGAATTTTTATGAAGGTTTGTTGTTTATTGGGCCTAGAGAGTTCCAAGACACAAGGAAGAGTTTGTCTATAGAGTCAGGTCTTCAGGAGAGCGAGGGGCCCCAGACTGAAGAAAACACTTGAATGCCCGAAGGCAGAGGTCAGGATCTAAGGAGCACTGGAAGGAGCCAGGCCTGGCCGGTGACCTCCTGCCTGGGTTTGGCCCAGGGGTTCTCGCCAGACCTTCTCCTTGGCCCGCTGCTCACTGTGGTGTCTCCTTTACCCACCTCCCTGCTGGTTTTTGCCCCCAGCCCCTTGGGGAGGGGCACTCCAGGCTTTCCCATACTGGGATGCCCTGTCCAGCAGTCAGGGCTAGTGGACACGTGTGGGGTTGGGGGAGTGGAGAGAAGTTTCTCAGCCAAAGCCAGATTGGCACAGACTGGCAATGGATGTTGCCATTTGGAACCCTTGTGCCTCCTCTCCGGGACCTTGCTTGTCTCCCCTATGCTCCTCAGGGGCTCCTGGGAGAGGGCCTGTTAGCACGGATGTTAAACATCAGGAAGAACCATGAGCCTTGAGTTCAAATGTTCTAGGGGGGCCTACTTGATGAGGGGGTGGCAGGGCAGGGCCAATGGTTCTGGGGAGATCCCTCTGGGGCTGGTGCTCCTGCATTAGCCTCCACATGGGGAATAGACTTCAACCTCTCCCAACCCCAAGAAGTGGCCAGCTGGGTTTGCTCTATAGGACCTTTGAGGCCAAATACAGACACCCAGTTTGTCAGTGGAGGGAGAAGGTGAGCCCAGCCTGAGTATCTGTGTCCTTTGGGGTCAGATCAGGCCAGGGGAGATACTGATATCTTCTCTGTGGAATCTGCTGTTCACAGGCCCCAGCTGTGGAAGGAGGGGTCATGAGTTGGAGGTCTCCCAGCAGGCCCCAGGGCTCCCAGGGAGGAGAGAAGCAAAGTAGCTGGTTTGGGCAGAGTCTCATGGGGAAAATTATGGCAGAGGTGGGACTGGAGTTGAGGTCTTGATGCACAATGGGAGCATCCCTTGTCTGCCCTGCCCCCTACAGTCACCCCCACACAAATACCACCATGTCCCCACTCCCACACATACATACTGGTTCACCTTCTAAGCCCAGAACAGCTGAGAAAGAGAGAAGCCACAGCAGACAGCTGCAGGAGCAGGCACAGCTGGGACATTCTTCCACTCAGGCGAGACTAGATGGCGATCGCTCTGGTCCTCCCAAGGACTTGGCTCAGAGGCCTCCGAAGTATGTGAAAGGAGCAGAGGCCCCCAGAGACCAATCCCTCTGGCAGAGAGGACCACAGTGCTTGAGGGTGAGACACACTTCAAAGATAGGACAGAGAGGGAGGGTCCCTTGCTGCCCCCACTCGCAGGCAGCCTGGCACCCCCAGGCCTCTATGATGCTGGTGGGGATGGTGCCCCCAGTTCCCTCCCCTGGCTCAGGGATGACCCAGCCCACCCCCATGCCCCTGGGGGAGGAGCAAGAACTACTCCCTCATCACCGCCAGCCTCATGTTCACCATTTCACCTCTATATTTCTCTGCATGGAAAGAAATAAAGCTGAACTACATGCTCAACCACAGCCCGTGTGTCTGTACTGCTGTGGTTAAGCGGCTCCGAAAAACTAAGGGGAGCAGTCCCCTCAGGGCTGGGGCTGGCACTGACGGCTCCTGGGCCAATTTAAGGCATTCCCCTGGGCAGATCACTTGTCCTCTCAGGGCCTCAGTTTCTCTAGTCCCATCTTGCCTTGGTTGTTCTTTCTGCAGATGAACAAAGATCTCGGTTGTGGAGAGAAGAGGGAGGGAACACCAAGGGCGTTTTACATATGCCCGACCACAGGGTTGACTTTCTGCTGCTGTGCTTTGCCTTTCGGAGAGAGAGGTCTGTGGGAGGAGGGTGGTGAGGGACATGCGGGAGGGGATGTCCACGTCAGGGCCGCAGGACTAAGCAAGCAGGGAGTGCGTCCCCGTGAAGGTGGCAAGGGCTTCAGAAGGTCAGGCCAAGGGGTCGAGGGTGTGGGTAAAGGCTAAGCTGGGCAAACAGCAGGAAGGGAAGGATTGCCAGCCAGCCAGCCACAAAGAGCCGCTGACACAGGGGGCAAGACATGGGGAAAGTGTGCGGGCTGGGTGAGGTGGGGCAGGAAGGGAAGGAGAGTCGCGGGCCCCCGGGGAGGTCACACAGAGTGGAATAGGGTGTGGGAATTGGGCCCAGCCCAGCTGGGTTTAAATCCAGCCTGGCCATTTATTAGCTGAGTTCCCTTGGGGAAGTTGCTTAAGCTCTCTGTGCTTCCGCACCTCACCATCTGTAAACGTGAGCATCCACTGAGGTGATCCATGCAGAGACCCCAGGCCGCAACTTGGGATGCAGGCGCCAACAGAAGGCGAGCCTCAGGAGGAATACAGTGCTGAAGCTGGAAAGTCCATGGGGGCCAAGTTCTGTGCTCCAGCTCTCTCCCTATCACTGGTCTGCCTGCCTCAGCAGTCACAGAGAGCGAGGCCCTGTCCCCTCTCATCCTGCACAAGAGGGGAGCGTGTTTTACACACTCCAAGGGCTTTATGGGAAAATTAATACACAGATGTCCCTCTGGCACCCCCTCCCCACTGCTCTGTGCCTCAATCTGACCCCTGTGGCTCTGGCTTAGCCTCTAAAGGCCGGATAGGTGAGGTCACCTGGCCAGCCTCCCACCCATCCCCTGAACAATCAGGGAGGGACTGTGCGCACATCCATCTGGTTTCGTGATTCAGCGCAACACCCTCTCGTGCAGACCTGGGCCGGCTGGGGCAGGCAGGCTGAATGCCACCCAGGCCTTGCTCTGAGGAGCTCCCATGGTGTGGGGATGGCAGGTGATTACGAAGGCGCACGTCTTAGAACATTGGAAATGCGTTAGTAAAATACCATAGACCGGAGAGTTTCTGAGCAACAGAAAACTATTCCTTACAGTTTTGCGGGCTGGGAAGTCCCAGATCAGCTTAGGGGCCTGGGAAGGGCTCCCCATGTATCAGGTGCTGGGCTCCATGCTTTGCACAAGTGATGTCATTTAATCCTCACTCCTAACACCTGCATGAGGTGTGTCATCACATATTGCTGAGAAGAAAATGAAGCTTAGAAAGCCCCAGTGACTCAGCCAAGGTCAGACAGTAAGAACACAGGAGCAGGACAGCCCTGTGAGCAGGGGCCTCCCCGCCTCCTCTCTGCGAGCTATTCCAAGAGAGTTGGCTATTTCCACATCCTTGACTGCACTGCTGACACGTGATGCGTATTTCTCTGCAACTTCTCATGTCTGTGCTGCATCACGCTCTCCCCTCGCCGTAGTCACGTCCCTTTACAGCCTGTTTTGGTTTCTTTGGCACCATTTGTGAGACATGCCCCAATCTTAGAAACTTTAAAATAAAAGGATAAAAGGAGGGAGAGTGGTTTTAGTATCAGCGAGGGAAAAGCTGGAGCTTCCACAATACCAAGGCCTCAAATGACAGGTGGCTCTGCCATTGGGACAGGGGACATGGCCTCCCGAACCTCAAATCCCCGTCTGCAAGTGGATGATAATCCACACTGCGCTCCCACAGGGCGGGTGGAGGCCCAATGGCAGGTCCTGCTGAGCGATGGGGACCGGATACACATGCGGGATGCCATTAACAATTTCCTTGGGTACAGCCTGGCTCTAACCTAAAGAGGACCCCCAAATCTGGGAGGTTCTGGGGCCCTCAGGCGGACCCTTGAGTCCCTGCTCTCCTCCATCCTCAGCCCTACCTGCGCTTCCCCTCTGGGATCCAGGCCAACTCTGTGTGCCCAGGAAAGCCCTCTGGCCCAAGCCCCAGTCTTTCCTTCTCTGGCCATCTCGGGTAGCCCAGCCTCCTCCAGGCACCAGTCTCCTTAGGTAAGAGTGAGCTGAGCTGCTCTGGAGTGGGCGTCTCAATCCCGGCTGCACAGTGAAATCATTTGGGAATTTTAAAAAACATTGACGCCTGACTGCCACTCCCAGAGAATATGGTTTAAGTGTTCTGGGGTGTGGTCTGAGAGTAGGCGTTTTAAAAGCTTTCTAGATGATCCCAATGGTCATTTGAGGTTGGGAATCACTGGGCTAGACTCTAGAACCTTGCTACTCCAAGTGTGGCTCATGGACCATTAGCCTGGACTCCATGGACTCCAAGAACTCAGGCCACACCCTGACCCAAGGAATATCTGCCCTTCAGCAAGACCCCAGGTGGTTCACATGCTGTCAACTGTGAGGAAGCCTCGGAGAGATGCCTAAAGCGGGAGAGGGCCAGTTGTGGATCCCTAAAAACAAATATTCTTTTCCTTTCTTCTTACTTGCTAGGGCCTATTGTAACAAAAAGAAAAACTAAACAATACTGAGATGCAAAGAGAAGACAAAAAGAGAAACCCCAGGTAAGTTTGGGAGGTTTCTCCAAGCATAAGAGCTCTGAACCCCACTTTCCAGTGTTTGCCAATGAGGCTGCAGCCCTCATGGTGAAGGTGGCCCATGTGTGGGGGTGTGCATGGTGGGAGGACTGCCAGGGTGGGTGTGCCCCAAAAGCACAATTCCCAAGAAGCAAGGACGTCCCTTCTCCCCCTCCCTGCTCAGCCTGGCTCCCCACTATGGACTTGCTGGAACCAGCTCAGGGATAGAGGGAGGTCAAGCAGGCTGCTTCTTGGACAGGAACTTGCACCCACAACCCAAACTAACACCCTGGTACTCCTGGGTCTCATCCCTCCCCACTCTACACCCTGGAGGAAGAGCCGAGGAAGGAGCGCTGAGGAGCTGTCAGTCTCTCGCACCTTATCCTGTGGCAGGAACTCCTACTCGCAGGGCAGGCCCAGGTCCATTCTCGTCTGCTGTACAGACAGCCAAACAGGCCCCTCCAGGCACAGTGGCCACAGAACTTAAAAAATTGTCCCTTCCCTGGGCAGGTTTGCAGCGCTGGCTCCCAGCCAGGTGCCTGTGAGGCCAACTGAATTTCAGAGGCTTGCCAAAGCCCCGGTGTGGAGAAGCCCCTCATTCCAGTGGTGGGGCAGGCACAATGCTGGTCAGATGGAAGTTGGGCCCTGCCAGGGCTTCTGCCTCCTGCATTATTGATCTGCTGCCTGGTCGTGGGCATGAATAATTCATCAGGGGAAGGAAACACTGAGGCCTCCAGGCTCCTCCCCACCTCTGAGCTAGGGGTTTACTCTTTTCTGCTTAATGGGCTTCAGGGGAGGCCCTGCTGAATCTTCAGTTTATCCTACTGCCCACAGGGCAGGCCCAGGAAGGGAGAGAAGGTTTAGGGTTGCAAGAAAATTGGCCTAACTGGGATGGAGTGACTGTAGCTACAGATGCCAGGTGCCCAGTCCTGGCTGAGCTCTGGGTCACCTAGGACTGTAGAGTCCCAGGGCCTGTGCCCAGTGACGCTCTGATGAGGTGGGTCATCAGAAGGGCCTCGCTCGTCCTGGCCTCAGCGCCTGCTCAGTAAACACACACTGTGTTGCTGGTGTTGTTTATGGTAAATGCTGGCTGCTTTTGCTGTTGCCAGGTCTTGGTGAAGGGCTGAGGTGCCCTCTGGGAAGGGATTGGGCGCTGGATGAAGGAAAAGCCTGTCAGGGGTGTAGTAAGAGGATGGGGGGCAAGAGGAGGGAGTGGTGGTGGGGGGTGGATTTCGGAAGAACTATTCCGTCTCTGACCAAAGTTTTCCCAGCTACAGTCCCCAGGAAGGGCAGCAGAACCGGCGGCACTGAGGTCAGCTGCTCAGCCCTGCTCAACAGCTCCATTTAACACATTTATCCAGCACAAGGTGTCATGCAGTCTCAGGTGCGCGAGATAAGTTTGCTTCTTCTTTATAACTGTTTTGCAACCCAACCATCCCAGGCCAAATAGGTTCATTGTCAGTTCTCGCAGACGATAAGAAAATTCTGGGGCCTCCGGTAGATTTTTACAGGCCTTCAATGCTGAGTTGGGACAACCCAGCTTTCTCTCTCAGCACTTCTCTGGTGTTCTCCACACCACAGAGTGATGCCGCCTTTAGGTCCCTTCTAGGCCGAGGTGTGCACGTTTACACGCTGCACGCCTGTGCTGCCTGGGCCCAGGTGTCCACAATCATGGGTGTGTTGGACCGCAGAGCCAGCCACAGAGGCTAACAGTGGGAGGGCATAAAAAATCCTGATTTGTAACTCATTTACCCTAAAATAACCAACTCCAATTTCTCCTCTGCCCCAATTTCTCCCCATTTTCTCCCCATTCTGCCCCACTTTCTCCCCATTTCTGCTCCAATTTCTCCCCATTCTGCCCAGTGGCAGAAATTTAAGCTCAGTTTAGATTTCTTTTTGCTGGGTACTGCAGCAAGCTAAAGTGTCCAGGACTGGGGGGAGAGCCTGTTGTGGGGCAAGCCCGCAGGCTGGCAAGGCAGGGAGGCCAGGGTGCCAGGAGGCTGGCAGACGTCCCAGCCCCTGGAGAACCTTACTCTTTCTCTTTAGGCTCTGGCGTTCTCTCGTGGTCTCTTCCTCTAGAAGCCATCGCTTGTCTTCTCGTAGCTGTTCAACCTCAACCCTCCTTTTGTTCTGAGTGATGCTGTCCTTATAGCCTCGGCCTCCAGGCCCAGGTGTGCCCACTTAGGCCCACACCATACCCCAGGTGTCCACCATCAGGCATGCGGGCCGAGAGCCCCCT
Source organism: Scalopus aquaticus (assembly GCA_004024925.1). Taxonomy (NCBI): domain Eukaryota; kingdom Metazoa; phylum Chordata; class Mammalia; order Eulipotyphla; family Talpidae; genus Scalopus; species Scalopus aquaticus. Next base: position 22,038 of record PVIJ01015778.1, read on the forward strand.
CTTCCAAGTGCCTCCTGCATTCAAGGCTGCAGGTGATAGCCACAGAGGCCAATGGTGGAAAAGCCTGATCAATTCACTTTCCCTACAGGCACAGTCTGGTTCTCGCTGTTGTCTCTGAGACATACGCATTCCATCTTCCTTGGTCCCTGTAGGTGGGGACTATCAACCTTCAGTCCCTACTTTTGTCCAAGCTCTCACTCCGCTGGTCCTCTGCCGTCTCCTGTGCCCAGGTCATTCTGGTGTTTCCTCACTGAAATCATTAAGAAATGTTTTTGGCTGATTCAAACCCTGGGGATATTTTTTCTCCAGTGCTTCTAGAGTTAGGTAGCCCGGGCAAGGGCAAGACCTCCATGATGTCGTTGTCCAGGTTCCTTCAGTTTTCTTCCTTCACTACCCTGCCCTAAGACTTTTGTCCTCATACATTCTACCCAGTGGCTGCCACAGGGCCAGCCATTCCAGGTAGCAAGGAGGAAAACAGGGAGGATGGAAAGGACATATAAAGCTGAGTAGGCGCACTTGAAAGTGTTTCCTTGGAGTTTCACCTGGTGATTCTGCTTTAAAGTCCTTGACTGCAGCTGTCTCACTCGCGCACCCTCACAAGAACAGTACACAGCTGCCCCAAGGAAAACCAGGGTTCTGCTAGAAAGGAGGTGAGCATGGAGGCTGGTGTTTCCTGCCATATTTGCTAGGCGGGGCTGCAGAAGTTTCGTCAGGTTCACCGAGGTGCTGTTGCCCAGATTTGCTGGGTAGTGTTGTCTTCTCCAGGGGGCCCTCCTTTGAACCTTCATAGCCAGAAAACGGTGCTCAGCATCCCCTGTTCTTAGATCCTATTACCTCTTCTCAGAGGGTTGCATTACCTCTCCTGCTCATACCACCATTACCACCCCATAAACTCAACCTGAGGGGAACCCACTCTTCTCACCTCCCCTGAACACAGGGTCTTGGGTAGGATACTTACTCTGACCCATCTGACATCTATTCCTCCAAATCTATTTCTTTAAGCCCCTAGTTCTTTCTGTTCCTCTCTACAGAGCAGGATTTTGAAACTCAAAAGCCAAAAAATTAGTTCCTATTACTTCCTGCTTTTTCCTGGCTTTTCTCTGAGGTAAGGCACGTGAATGAATGGCGGCTATGCGCATTAAGGATACACAGGAAAGGCAAAAATGTAGTTAATATGTCAAAATAATACTCCATCGAGAATACTCTGTGCCCATTGTTTCTCCTGTTCCCGCGAGCCCGGGAGGAGAGCAGCTTGGGCTCCGCTTGCGAGCGCTCAGGATCTGGGAGGCCGGGTCAACGTGGAAGCCCAGAGAAGCCCGGTGTGTGAAGAAATGCGGAGGGACCGCTCTGCAGGGCGCCTCAGGCAGGCTGCTGTGAGCAGCACGGTGGGAAGACTGGGTGTCCATGGAGGGGACGCCTAAAGGGAGACCCAGAGGCCTGCAGTGGATGCCCTGCTGGTGTGTGCTGTGAAGGACAGTGTGCCATTTGGTCCCGGGAGGGCTGGCCGCAGACAAGGAGGGCAAGATTTCAGGAGGCCTGGGAACCCCCTGCGCCGCCTCCCTATCACTTACCCGCACCTGTGTTCCCCCAACTCCCGCCCCACACCCCACCACTGTGTGCGGCCAGGACACCATCCTTGAAAAGGTTTGATGTGTTCGGGATTCTGCCTTCTCCCCAGAAGCACCTGTTGGGCCACCTACTCTTCAACTTGCCATGGCCGAAGGGGTATTTACTTATCACTCAGCAGCTTTCATCTTCATTATAAACATGACCAACATGAAACATGACCAGTGATTGTTACTTGCAGTGAGCTTGGTTCGCCATCGCTGACCAGCACAAAGTTGCCTTTTTCTGGCTTTGAGACAGTATTTGCAATGGACTTCGAAGTTGACACTTTTTCTTTCCTTAGTTCACTCCAAAGCGAAGTAATCATAAATAGAAATTTTGGAGACACCCTGTAAGTCCGAATGACATTTTTTTTTTTTTCTGGAAAAAGCCAGATAGAAAGTATTTTAGGCTCTCCAGGTCATATGGTCTCTGTTGCAAGCACTTAACTCTGCCCTTGTAGCACAAAGGACTCAATCAGGGACAGTCCATAAATAAATGAGCATGACTATTCTGATGAAACTTAATTTACAAAACATGTGGTTTACTGGAACTGGTCCATGGGCTGTCACTTGCTGACCCTTGCTCTAAATCCACAGGACAGACTGTTTCTGTGGCAGGAACTAAATTTTCACTAAACCCTCTTTCTTTTTAATCTTGAACAGCTGGCTGCATTTCTCTGCTTTCCTTGATGTTGGATGTGGTGATGTGAGTGGATTTTGGTCATGCTCCCCTTTAACGTTTAGCCCTTAAAAACTTTCCAGAGTCCTCCAGTCTGTCCATCTGCCAGCTGGATGGCAATTCCCAGCCAGCCTTGGAAACCACTGAAGACAGCAGGCAGGCTGTGAACCTGGATCCCTGGATGACAATGTGGAGCAGAGGCTTCCCTGCTTCCTTCCTAATGCTCAGCTACTGATTGGATTTATGTGTGTTATGCCACCTAAGCTTTCAGGATTTATCTGTAACTAATTCAATTTCCTTCTTTTATCCTACCCATTTTACCCATGAGGAAATTAGGTGAGCTCATGTCAGATGTAAAATATCAAGGTATTGGCTAAATTTAAGACGTGACAGATCATGTTCTAATTTGTTTGCTGAATAAACATTTGTTGAAACATCTGCCTGTTATAGCCAAACATTGTGCTATGTGTTGGGCACACTATAATGGGCAAAACCAACTGGGTCCCTTCCCTCAAGGATTTGTGGTATCTAAATAAATTAAACTGTTTTCAGTGGTAGGAAGTGTCTATGAAAGTATGTGATGGAAGAACCTAATACAGAGAATGGAATGAGGGACAGTGTCCCTGATGAAATGACATTTGTGTTTAGTCTCGAAGGGGTCAGCCAGTTGTGGAAGTGCTGTGGTCTTCATACAGCAATGTCAAGGAGAACAGTTAGTATACCTGGACTCTGCTGGTGGGGATTAATCCCTATTATAGCCAGATCAGTGACAGTGGTGGAGTTGATTGTGTGGTCATTTTCTGGGTAAGCACTATTTAAAGAAGAAAGAAGGAAAAGTCCGATCATTAGTATCTAAATTGAAAATAGGGCCTCCCTGGTGGCGCAATGGGTTAAGTCTCAGTTCTATGAAGCTATCTGCAGCCACTGCAGCATGAGTTTGATCCCCGGCCAGGGAGCTTCCCACATGGCACAGCAGACCTCTCTTGTCTCGTCCTCTGCTCCCTTCAGCAGTGTATTTCAGTCAATCAGCCTGTTCTGCTCCCCACTCCGTCACTGGTGAATCTTCTCATCCGTCACACCTCTGGCCTATACCCCAGTTTGTATGCATAAATAAATAAATCTTTAAAAAAATAAATTGAAAATAAGCATGGACTCTAATTCAATCAATCCAAAAGCTCCTTCTGCAAACTCTGTGTGCCGGGCTATAGGGTGGGGATAGGGGCAATAGGAAATGCAGCCACCTGGTCAAGGAGCTCCTGGGGCTTCCAAGAAGGTGTGGGGAGTCAGTGACCACCCCAATAGAGAGACAAAGAAGCAGGCGGGGACTTAGGCTTCAGCCCTTTTTCTGAGCAAGGGGGCTCTAGAGAAAAGGTCTCTCACCCAGTTAAATAAGTTCAGTTGTCACTGGACTTAAGTCACTGGACTGTAAGACTTCTCATATATACCTAAGTGTAGCATGACTCTCTAAGGGAGGACAGATATGCAGTATTTCTTAAGTTTAATGCACTGCCAAGCCCTTTCTTTGAAGAGCATTTTCTTCTAAACCTACTTTAGATTTGCTGAGCCAAGCATTTCCCTATGTTATTAAAGACTCTTTGCAAACATCCTTTTAAATGGCTGTATGACATGTATAAACCATAACTTATTTATCTTTTCTCTCACTGCTGGCCATTTACGTGTCCAGTTTTTCTCCAATTTTTTTTCTTGCCTATAATTTAAAAGGGAGCTGAAGCACTTGAAGAAAATATTCTGAAGATGCTCTGGGAGCAGCTCTCACTGGGGAGAGCTGGCGGGGTCATTGCCCTTCCCGGTCAGGGAGAAGAGCCCTGCTTCCTCTCAGGGCAGCTGAGTTGCCATGGCAACCACATGGTCAGGAAGAGGGAGATGTTGGCAGGTGGGGTGGACAAGGACATTCCTCAAGCTCAGCTTGGGGTGCTGAGCTTGACCAGGCCTGAATATTGGGTAACTCTCTGAGGATAATGGACGGAGTCTCAGCTGCCTTTACTTTTTTCATGGCTCCTGGGGACCCCAGGCTACCAGGGCTCTTAACCAGAATCCTCCTTATGAATTTGCCTTCTGGGGTAAACCAGAGGCAGTGAGTGGTCGAGAAGTAGGAAGGTAGGGGGTACGTTAACTCTCATTCCTACCTCAGTTGTCTTCGGTGCCTCTAAAGTCTTGCCATCTGTTTTTCAACTGGATGGAGATTTTTCTTCTATGTGTTTTGTAATTTGGCTTGAATTCTGGGTTCCTCAAGGGAGTTTTAACAGGATCCCCCTTGTGCACAGTTGCCTGTCAGAGGAAGAGGTTTCTGGGCGAGAGGACACATGACTTCTTGGGTGTTTCCCAGGCATGAGCAGGACTGTGGGGCAAGGAGCAATGTCCCAGGGGCCTCTGGCTGAGGGGACAACGCTCCCCCGTTGTCCAGGCAGGACGGCGCAGCAAGCACGCCTCTTCCACAAGAACACCCTGAACTCCCAGCCCATACACTATTCATTCTCTAAACTTTTTTTTAAAAAAGCAAGTTATATGCAGTAAAATTACATACACAAAACTGACATCAGCAGTCACCCATGGGGAGGGGGCGTGGTGGTAGGGAGGTGATAAAGGCAGCCTTTCAGTTTTTATTCTGTATACCTCATATCATCAGAATCTGACAGGAAGCATTCATTTCTGTATGACTTTTACAATTTATAATTTATTTTTTTAAGTTATGAATGTGTGAGGGAGGAAAAATATTCCCCATAATCCATTAGCCAAGGCAATCAATGTGAATAACCTAATGTTTTTCTTCCAAGCTTTTAAAAAGGAATTTGTTTTCAATATACAGTAAGCAGCTTTATAATAAAAGGGCTCAACTAAGTGCTTTTTGAATCTTTGCTGGCATTTGCTGAGCTTTTAAGTAGTAGGCGCCTTTAGTTTCCCTCAAACCTGCCTCCTCGCACAGCATGCCAGCCTCACCTGAAGAGGACACAAATGGGCACATAGTAGGTGTCCAGAGCTGGTGTTGTCACAGGGAACGGACGCCTGCACAGGTTCTCTCTCTCTCCTTGGACTGACCCGCTGATCAGGTGGGTTTCCAGTGGAGCTCGCTTCCTGGGCGTCACCTCCAGGGATGATCTTCTGACCTTCGCTGTGGCTTCAATTCTTGCTGTTGGCCCTCTTCCTAGAACTGTATCTTCAGACTGCCAGGCTCCTGTCTCCAGCCTCCTCTCAGCCCTAGTCCCATAGTTTTCCTGCCCTCCCACTACCCTAGCTGTGTCCAGAAGCCTCTGGGACCTCCTCCTTCTAGTGATCCTAGAAGGTCCCTTCTAGGGACCCCCTGTTCCACTTGCTGAGTCAGGGTATCCATTAAAGGGCCAACGTGGCTGCTGAAAAGTTCATGTAAAACGGCTGAACCTGGAAGTAAGAATGGGCTCATGTGATTTCCCTTAATCTGTCAAATCAAACTGCACAGCTCTCTCCAAACTGTCCATCTCTTGGGGGGATATGAGAACCTGAGGGAGGCCCTGGCAGGGCTCTGTCTGGCTGGTTGCCTGAGAGAGACATTCTAGGGTCTCGGGGCATTCCTGGAGAGGGGAAACGGTTCCAGGCAGGACTAGGCTGCCCTCTCAGGGGAACCAAGCCCAATGAACTAATGTTTTGATCACGGTCCTGTGGGAGCTGGTCTTGCGCTGGTTACACAGGTAGGAGGTAAACACGCACCGAGGAGACCAAGGACGGCAGCTCCTAGCGCAGCGGGTTTAATTATAAGTGCAACACAATGACGACAGGGCAGAAAGTGGGAAAAAAACTCTCACCAGCCCCGGCTTCCACTGCCCTGTCTTCATTCTCCCTCCCTATGACTTTGCCAGTACGTGGAGTGGGTCTTCTTTAAATTTGTTGATACAAAATGAATACCACCCACCTCATTGTGGCAAACTTGGAAAATGAAAAAAGTGTAATGGACACCATGTCCTCAATTTGTTTTTAAAAAATTTTTCTTACGTCATTGTTCATTTTTATATATTTGATTTCTCCCTTCATATATAGTCCCCATAATTCTCCTACCATGAGGCCTGTGACCATCACCACAGTCCCTTGTGCTCTTCCCTCTTCAGTTTCGACAGCTCCCTCTCCCCTTGCCCTGATGGATGCCTCAGATCTATAGCCTGAAAGTTTTGTCTTTTTCCTGATCCTCTGTTTGATTTCCCTATACTCCCCGGATATTTTTCTTTTTCCTTCTGACTTATTTCACTTAATATAATCTCTTTCAGCTTCATCCCACAATGAACCTCGATTTTAACTGGGGACAAAAGTGTCCTCTAGTTGCACACTCCAACAATTTCTCACATTAAGCAATCTTAGTTTTGGTGTAACATTGCCACCCTCTGAACTCATCCCGTTGATTTGTTTACTGTCTGTTTCTCTCCGACCACAGTCTTTTTTTTTTTTTTTTAAGATTTATTTATTTATGCATACAAGAGCTGGGGTGCAGACCAGAGGTGTGGGGTGTGTGTGAGAGGATTCACCAGAGACAGAGTAGGGGGGCAGAATAGGCAGATCTACTGAAGTACACTGCTGAGGGGAGCAGCGGGGGAGATAGAAGAGATCTTCTGGCCATGTGGGAAGCTCCCTGGCCGGGGATCAAACTCCTGCTGCAGTGGCTGTTGATAGCTTCATAGGCTGAGACTTAACCCCATGCACCACCAGGGAGGCCCCCTGACCACAGTCTTAAGTCTATATTGTGTTCAGTTAATGCTCAGGGTCCTAGATAGGACCTAGTACAACAGTAGGTTCCTTACTGCATGTCTGATGAATGAGGAATCAAGGGAAAGGTGTGCTTCTGCTCAGTGACCACCCAGTTCATGCTATTCATGCTTTTTTGTATGCTGATTTCTTCTTGTTCTTCAAGCCAGTCAGGGTTGGGCTGGCTCTGGGTTCAAGCCCAGGCCCAGGGAGGACAAAGAGAAGGCATAGAGAAAGCAGTCCCTAATGGCGACAACCAAGTCACTTTTATGTCCCATATGGGGACAACATCTCGTAACTGCACAAAGGCTTCTGTTTGTACAGACATCTAAGAGGTTAACTGAACTTTTTTACATTCTCTAAGTTGGTCACCAGTGAAGTCAGACCTGGAGCTGCAGATATTATAATAAAAGTTCTATCTTGCAGAAAAAGATCTCAAATCAGAATATAGGTTACCTTCGAAGGAGGCTTTTAATTAAAAAAAACAACAACTCTGAAGTACATCTCAGGGACCTAAATGCCCTTTTCATTTGGATACTGTTCTGTCAAAAGCTTTGGTATGTGCTAATAAGAAAATGGATCTCACAAGTCTAAATTCAACAAAGAGGTTTGGTTACTTCAATTACTTAAGCTGAAAGTCTCATGAGAATTTAAAATTGGGTGACCCCTTGTTCTCATTCAATGCAGGAGGATGAAGATTCTCTTGCTGTCTGATTGTTTTAATATGAGTCCACCTTTATTTGTCTGAAATGTAAAGCTTTATGTTTGTAAAGCAAGCTTTAGACAAATTGTTAAAAACCGTGGTTGTGGCAGGAGATGGTAAATTTACCATCTAATTTACCATTTAATGGTGTGTATTGATGACTTAAAAAATAATCCCAAATTGTACTTTCTAACTACAAATAAATTATCCTACCTCTCTGAGTCTTTGTTCTTTCAAAATTGAAAAAATCGGGCCTCCCCTGGCCTAGGGGTTAAGTCTCAGCACTCTCATGCTATCACAATATGCTGGTGGTGGAGTTTGATCCCCCGACAGGGAGCTGACCCACACGGCGCAGCAGACCTCTCTTGTCTCACCCACTGCTCCCCTCAGCAGTCTGTTTCAGTAGATCTGCCTGTTCTGCTCCCCACTCTGTCTCTGGTAAATCCTCTCACCTCCCACATCTCTGGCCTCCACCCTAGTTTTTCTATCCATAAATAAATCAATCTTTAAATTTAAAAAATCTCAGTGTGGTTTTGAGATGACTGTTGTAATTTTATGTCTCCCACCAGCAACAGTTTACAGGTGTGGTCCAACCAGAGAACTTCTGACACTTTCTAGTTGGGTCTTTCTGTCCCCAAAGCCAGACTCTTTCCCAGCCACCACCTCTGACACTGTCATTGCCTTTCTCATGAATGTCCTGTGCCATCAGCGCTTACCCAGCCAGAACCACATCTGGCATGGATCGAACTTCACAGGCCGAGCTGTCATTTTAATAAGAAGCCTTGGGGTTCTCCTATCTGGACTGATGTTCATGTTTCTGGGGAGTTTGTTCCTAAAAGATTAATCAATCCTGGCCCCAATGGTGGCTCCAACCAGTTTATCTACGTCAAAGGCAAAGTCTTGCTTGCCCAAGGAGCCTACTTGAGGGGCCCGAGCCCCAGCAGGTTATACTCCCAAGAGAACACTCTGCCCCAGGGTACCTCCCTTGCTCAGAGACATCGCCTCAGGGCAGATCAGGGATGGGGGAGGGGATCAGGGCTTACATTAAGCCCTGGAGACTCTTCTCAGGAGGATACTTGGTCCTGCCAGGAAGGAAAACCACTTCCCTTGAGCCTTCTTCCTGCTGGAAGTAGGGATTCGGTGAGACAGAAATCATGACAACCCTCTAGCTGGGGACATGGACTTGTTACTGGAGAGAAAGAGACATGAAAATATCACATCCTTTACATATGGTTAATAGAGGGTAGAGCACAGATGAATTAAGTCCAAAGCATTTTCATTAAAAATGGTCTCATTCTAAATGCTAGTTACTGGGGCGGGGGGCGGGGAGATGGAGGAATTATGAGACACTCCATTCCACTTTCAGCTCTGTTTTGCATGAACACACTCACATTCAATGAATATTTATTGAACATTTACTATGTACTTTTTCAATACACTACCTCATTTGATCCTCCTAATAACCTATTTTAAATAGGGGTTAGTCGTTCCATTTCACAGGTTAAAAAACAAAGGCTTATAAGTGATGAAGTTATTATCAGAGGGCACACAGTCATAAGCACAGGAGAATAAATGTCAAATCCTTTCTTTCTACCTCAACTCTTCTAATTAATTTTAAGTCCACAGTTAAAATTTTTAAAATTGTGGTAAAAGATACATAAAATTTGTCACTTTAACTATACAGTTAGTGTTAAGAACATTCATACTATTATGCAGCCATCTACACCAGCCACCTGCAGAACTCTTTTCATCTTGCAAAACTGATACTCTGTACCCACTAAACATGAACCCCCACCCCTCCCCTTTCCCAACACCTTGTGCTCCCCTTCTACTTCCATCTCTGAATTTTTTTTTTATTTTTTAAAAGATTTATTTATTTTTGGCATACAAGCTGGGGTGCAGGCCAGAGGTGTGGGACAGTGAGAGGGTTCACCAGAGACAGAGTGGGGAGCAGAACAGGCAGATCAGAAATACACTGCTGAGGGGAGCAGCGGGCAAGACAGGAGAGGTCTGCTTTGCCAAGTGGGAATCTCCCTGGCTGGACATCCAACTCGCGCCGCAGCTGCCGACAGCTCCACAGCACTGTGCTTACCCCGTTGTGCCATCAGGGAGGCCCACGTTTATATTTTTGAAACAAGAAATAGGCTGCTTTGGGAAATGTCTGGATTGAAAGCATGTTTTTAACGAATGGATAGAGACTATTCTGTTTAGCCAAGAGTACTTCAGAAATTCCACACTGTAGGAAATGGGAACACTGAATCATTAATGGGACTGTGAACATTTTACATCCTGTATTTAATCATTTACAGTGGTTCACGGACAGTGATGATGGGATCTGTGCTGTGGTTCCTCTGCGACCCCCCGCAAGCAGGGTTTGGTGGTACTTTTATTTAAGTGAATGCTGTTTTATTTTCTCCCTCTTTCCCTGAAGGTAGCCTGTGTAAAGAGAACCCAAGAATGGCTCCCCTAGCTGGTCTGTGAAAAAATATTTGGTATATTTTCCTTCTCAGTGCCTGCTTTCTGCTTCCAGTGCTACTTCCCAGTTGAGACATGATTTAGATTTGTAGCATTTTGTTGCAGACTTGTTAGGTAAATGCCTCATCCAAGTTTATGTTCTTTTTGAGAAAGCAATGGTGAATTGACAAGAAATGCTTCATCTTTTAATACCTCTATGTGACTCAATTCTGACCCTGCTCTTTGATCCAACCCACTAATTAGTTCATAAAAATTTCACATATACAAAATTCATCTCCTAGGCCGAGGTCTATCAAATTAATATTTAGCTCCAAGGAAACATGAACATGTGCTTTAAAAGAGTTGTTTATTCCAGGGAAGTATCTATATTACCATTATTTGAATGTCATTGATTGTTATGAAATTTTGTTTCAGCCTAAACTCTCTTTATTTCTCTATTGAAAATGACAAGATCTTTGGCTGTATGTTCATTGTAAAAATAAGGTTCAAATAGAAAGATACAAAAATAAAAATTTCCTACTTCCCCAATATTCTTTGATAATCGCTTTTAAGTACTTTGCATATTTTTCTTTTTTTTTTTAAGATTTATTTATTTATGCATACAAGCTGGGGTGCAGGCCAGAGGTGTGAGGCGGTGAGAAGATTCACCAGAGACAGAGCGGGGAGCAGAACAGGCAGATCAACCAAAATACACTGCTGAGGGGAGCAGCGGGTGAGGCAGGAGAGGTCTACTGCGCCATGTGGGAAGCTCCCGGCCAGGCATCAAACTTGCACTGCAGCTGCCAACAGCTCCACAGCGCTGCACTTAACCCATTGTGCCACCAGGGAGGCCCTTTGCATGTTTTTCGTTTTTTAAATGTCTAAGCATTTGCATGCATATTGTTAAAATAAAGTTGGGATTTCATGGTGCCTTTGTTTTTGTGACCAGATTTCTTCATGTAATACAGCAGATGCAGTGTCCCATGCCATTAAATTTTCATAGGCAGCTTACTTTTCAATGACTACATTGACTTTTCATTATGCAGACACCTCACTCCTGATTTAGTATAACCAGCACCCTATTTTTAAAATATAAAAAGTGGTTTCCAGTTTTTATCCCATTAAGACAACCCTTGATTTTTCTTTTTAAAATCTTGAAAGCAAGATAAATTCTGCCAACTCGCAAACTATTGTTATATTTGCAACCTCTTGGTTTCTTTCTGGGAGTATGTGTGTGTGTGCTTTGAATAGGACTCAGTTGAGTTCTCCAAGTTCCCATGAAGAATGTTTAGGCTACTTCCTATGGCTAAGAGAAGGGAGCCCAAGGAATATGATGCCCGAATGAAGAGAGTAGAACTAATTGAGAGTGGGCCAGGAATAATTTCCATGAAAGCAGGGCTGAGGAGCAGAATTAAATTACCTCCTCCACAAGGTCCCTTTTAATCTATATTGTCACGGTCACCTAGTGCTGCCATGGTATTTGCTTCACTTGATATTTGCTGATTTATCACTATGGTCACTCTCAATCCTTGTCACATATTAGATTCACTTGGGGCAAAGAAGACTAAAAAAAGATTCATGCCCTAAGTTTTTATTTGGGGTGGAACCCAGACATTGTTTTTGTGTTTGTTTGTTTTTAAAGACAGCTTTTTAGGTGATTCCAAGGTGACCTGGCTGAGAATTTTTGCTTATGGCTTTTTGGTCACCAGGTGGCTTTGAGTCGCTGGCCTTAGTGCTGAATTTCTTCAGGCCACAAGCTGCTCCCAGGGAGTCCCCACTTCTCAAGCTGTATGCAACTGTTCCAAAAATGCTGATTCATGGAGGAAATAGTAACACAGTTCTCTCCAAGTAATTAGGCTCGAAGATCAGCATTTCACTGCAGCTACATCCACCTCTCCAGACAGGCAATTAGCCACAGAAACACACAGACATTGTCTAAATGATTCCTTTCTGGGTTGAGCTTTTAATGCCCAGAAATATGTAGCTAAACAATACTATAGTCACATCAGGTAAAAAGCATCTGGCGTTGGGTTGTAGTATTTGCTCCATGGAGAAAGGAGACCTTACGCTGGACCTGCGGTTTGGTAGTACCTAATGGGTGGAGAAGAGGGAAGTGCATGCAGGGCACTCTGGGGAGCCAGCCAGCTGTGCAGGAAGGGGCATGAGAACCAGAGTCAGAAGGTGTGGGGGTGACTCATCTCTACTTCTGCCTAGCAGCGGGACCTTGCAATTAACCCAGCTAATGGTCAATTTCTTTTCTATAAAATGGGGATAAAGATGATTGCCATAATTATAACCACGTCCTAATTATGTTGTCAGAGTTATATGAGGTAATGATAAGTATATCAACAAAGTCAGGGGTGCAGGGCTTACCTGATGGGGAGATTTGTGTGTTTGTAAAATGGTCAGAAAACAGACCTCTTGTGTCTTCTTAGTCCCCTATCCTGTTGAGGGGCACAAGGAAACTGTTGGGGGTGATGGATATGTTCACTACTTGGATTATGGTGATCAACTGTTCACTTTAAATATATCGGGTTTTTGTATCCTTTGGGTAAATTCCCAAAAGTGGGATTGCTGGGTCGTATGGAAGCTCCATGCTTAGCAGTCTGAGGAATCGCCATACAGCCTTCCATAGTGGTTGGACCAGTTCACATTCCCACCAGCAGTGTAGAAGAGTTCCTTTTTTTCCACACCCGTATGTTCATTGCAGCACTGTTCACAATAGCAAAGGTATGGAAGCAACCCAGATGTCCAAAAATAGATGATTGGATCCAGAAGATGTGGTACATATACACAATGGAATACTATTCAGCATGGAAAGAAGATAAACACATGCAATTTGCAGCGACATGGATGGAATTAGAGGGGATCATACTCAGTGAAATAAG